>JAANSO010003845.1:0-10825 GCA_036507315.1 Lepidocyrtus fimetarius | reverse complement strand
TCAACATCTTTCAAAATGGATCACAAAATTAAATTCCTAAAAAACAAAGCCAATCGTATAAAACTAAACACAAAAGAATTTTGCTTTCTCTGCCTTGAACCATATCAAAACAGAGAAAATATAGAAGAGAACGAGATTGATGAAGTTTCTAATGGTGTAATTCACCAGCCAGTTTCATTGCTCTGTCTTCGACGTCATTTAAAAATTAATGGCAGATTAACCAACAATTCTTTGGATTTTGAACTTACAGAAACGGAACAAGTTGAAGTTAATCTCTGTAATGATTGTGAGAAAGTCATCAAGAGGTTCACAATTTCGTTCCAGGAGTTGGAAAAAATGAAAATGGAAATGGATTTTTGTTTGGAGAAAATCCACCATCGAATCTCAAGGGGTGCACAGGATACTGAACTGTTGCAAAATTATTCAAAGAATATGACCAGCGACCTTGAATGTTCACCTCAGCTTGCGAGTATTGACAAATTAAGGAAGGAAATCTCTAAACAATGTAAAATCTTACAGCATTCTAACTTGCTTTTTTAATATAAAATACGATTTAGAGTTTGTGATTTGATCTTCATTTAGGTTTGAATATTCGTATTGGCCGTTACCCAACAGTTGAGATGTCGAGAGTCGTAATTGAAGACCATCTAAATTCATCAACCATTTTAGTAAAACAGGAGGCAGAAAGTGACAAGGAGGATAGTTTCAGTATTCCAGCATCCCCTTATCAATTTTCTTCTAATGAGACAATGGGTACTCCAGATATTGAATCAAACTTTCAAGATCTTCCCAATCCTTCAATCCCTGTTCTGTTGAAAAAGGAAGAGGGAAACTACAATGAAGAGGAGAATTTTAATGTTCCGGGGTCCCCTTGCCCATCCCCAGCTAATGAGACAAGGGATAATCCAAATCCTACTTATTTACTGAGGAAATCTAAAACAGGAGTTGTAAAAAGAAAGAAAAACCCAAATAGTAAAGTTTTCCGACGGGATCCACTAACCGGAAGGTTTCCTTGTCCATCTTGTGAGAAAACATTTTCGCAAGCAAATGTCGCCCAATATCATCACGAAGCTATTCACTTGAAGAAACGGTGGAAATGTGATAATTGCAATTCAGTTTTTTCACGTTACAACCTCATTCTTTCACATAAGAAAAACTGCCAACAAATTCTGGAAAATCGAACGGCTAAGGAAAAACGTCGAAAAAATTATAAATTTCCATGTTCCACTTGTGGAAAGCGGTTTCCGGTTATGCTAACTCTTCGAAACCATCAGAAAGTTGTTCACGGCGAGCCGGAAAAGTTTTCATGTGACCGTTGCAATAAATCCTTTAAATCTGCTTTTTATTTAAAAGAACACTGCAGAGCTGTCCATTTAAACAAGACCTGGCCTTGCAAGTACTGCAGAAAGGAATTCCAGTATCAGACAAACTGTACTCGGCATCTGAAAACGTGCCCACAAAAACCTTGAAGCAGGATAAGCAAAAAATACTTTTGTAACAAAATGAGAGCTTCTTTATGGAGTCAAGCCAAAGCCAGTTAGGTCGAATAAAAAGATGCCAGGAAAAACAAAATGAATAAATTGTCTGCCATTTGCCATACAAATGTATAACTTAACGCGCTTAAATTTCAAATTTTATTTTAGTTTATTAAATCACAAAAAAATTAATTTAAAACAGCATTATTCACTTTTGTTGTTTACAATTGATTTTGGAGTGCACTTAATAACTTAATTAAAAAGCTCATCTTTAATATTATCCTTGATTCAGTCACGATGATTACTGCGGTTTTAACACGGCTTTTCTCATATTAGTCCATTCCAACTTTGTTAAATGATTCTCTCGTAAAGCAGTCTCCATTTGTTCGTCATTCTCTTCAATTACTACCATTGCTTCTGAACACCTTCCCAGTTCAGTTAATGCTTTTACATAATTAAAGCAAATGTTCACAAAGAAATTTACGTTTTGACTTTTTTGCAGTGCGCTTATCTTTTCATAAATACCTTTCCAAAGATAAGCGGCTTGCTGACAATTTCCTTTTTTGTAATAAACATGAGCCGCGTTATGTAAAGAACGGGATACTTTAACATGGTCTGGTCCATAAATCTCCTTAAATTTTTTAACAAGTTTTAAATGAATTCCTAAAGCTTTATTAAAGTAGTCCAAATCAGTTAACGAAATTGCATAGTTTTCATACGAAATTAAAGTCTGTGGATGATTTTTTCCTAAAGAGTTTCGTTTCTTTTTAAAAACATTTAACAAGAGCTTTGTGGCTTCTTCAAATTGTCCTGAACGTCGTAAAATAAAAGCTAAATTATTCTGAATTGCAAGTAACCGTGGGTCATCTTCTTTAAAAGTTAAACTAACTTTCTTTTCAATTAATTTTATTTCATTTAAAGCTTCGTCTAATCTCTCAGCGCTTGCCAATACCGTCACATAAACCGATCCTATTTTAAAATATTCTTCATGTCTCTCGCCTAAGATTTCTTGTAACTTTTCTAGAGCAACTCTACCAAATGAAATGGGTTCATTAACCCTTCCGCTTTCATGTAATTGACATAAAATAAATCGTAAATGAGATGAATTGCGTTTTACGATTTCAGGATGCTTCCATGCATGCTCCCAAGCTTGTACAGCATGGTCAAGGTTATCATCGGGAAACTTTTCCTTTCCTCCTCTCAGAATTTTTAAAACTTCTTCTAAAATTGTCGTTTCAAGGTCATTTGATAAACGGAGTCTAACTACGTCCTGAACAAGTCTGTGTACTTTGAGAGTACCAGATTCCTCGTCGTAATTAATCATGCAATGGGTATGTAATAATTTTAATCCCAGTATAACTTTCTTTTCAGTAATTACTTCATCACAGGAACTGACATAAAGCGGACATATGACTTTTCTTATCATTTCCATGTCAAAATTTACCTGAGCATTGTAAACTCTTGTGTTGGGCTCTATATTATAAAAAATGTTTGCGTTTATCTTATCGGGATTGAGGTATGAGATAAGATTCAGCAGCCAAATTGATATTTTACCTATGTCAGGATCCTTTGAGATTTTGTTAATTGTCATGTCCCAAGTATTTAAAGTCGTTTTAGTATAGTCATCGTCAAAGTAAACTTGGTCTAAATGAGAGAAACAAAGGATTTCATTAAGTTTACTGTCCAACTTCTCCAGAAAATTCTCACGAGAATCAACTTCTGTTAGTCTTTTTGAACTAATGTATGAGAGAGCCTGTTGAAGAGCCAATGGAGAGCATTGAAACCTATTTACCAATATAATTACAGTATTCTGTTCTTTTTCATTATTTCCGTCCAATTTGAGCCCGTTATTAACTAAATCTACTGCATCTTTTCTGGAGAGCTCTTTCAATTCTAGGGTTTTCTATCGAGCGTTAATTAAGGTGTGCGATAAAGCTCGCTTGCGCGTTAATATCGTTAAGCTTATCGTTAAGCTCGATAATGATCGGTAAGCCACAATGCATGTAGAAACGGGGTACTTTGAATGGCGCGACTTTCAAAATTTGAATTTTTGAATGGCTTTTACTGTTGGTGCTTTGTTAATTAATGATCGATAAGATCGTTAGTGATCGTTAAGAAGCTTACCGAGTCCTTCTCGGTTGTGTGTATTACGCAGTGCGCGTTACGAAAACCCTATTCAATTCTAATGAATTCATTTCCACTTTGCAATTTCTCATTCTAGAGGTAATGATTATTTTAAAATTTTTACAAAATTTCGGAAGGTAATTAACTAACCATGGCTCTGATAAATAAATATTATCAAAAACAAATAAAGCTTTGCTTTCTCCAAATAATCTGTAAACTTCCTGAGCCAGTTCCCTAGATGCCTTTCGTTTTCCATCTTGATTTATAATTGAAATGTTTAAAAACTGGCCAAGCCGTACGAAGGATTCCATTACTACCCTTTCAGTTTCTGCATTGATCCAAATGCAATTACCGTCAAATTCAGCATATTTGCTGAAAATATACTGGCGTATTAGTTGAGTCTTTCCTATTCCACCTAGTCCTACCACAAACGTTGCACTAGAATTTGTGACGAGACTGTGCAGTTTGTCCAGTTCGAGTTCTCTTCCTGTAAAATTGCAAACCGGAAGTAGAACGTTATACTTTATATTTCTGAGATGGCACTGAACAGTGTCTGAGGTTGTTGAAGTTTCTCCTTTTTCTTTAATCATTGGCAATTTTTGTGTTGGAATAAAATTCTGCAGGGCTTTTAAAAGCTCCTCCAAACCGTTTTCTCTTGACCGCAAAAATTTAAGAAGTTCTTTTGTCATCTGTCTGTTGTCTGAATGGGAATTCTAGGAGAGTAAAAATCAATAACAATTTAAAATCAATTAAATATATTCAATTAAATCAATTTTTATTTAACTTACGGTTTCGTAAAGGTCTTCAGCCCCATCAGCGTTCTTTTGTAAATACGAAAGTAAATCCGGATTGCAAACCGCGTCAATAACAACCTCTGAAATGTCAGCTTTCGAAAGTTCATATTGCTTTTGAATTAACATATTTGATTCAATAAACTGGTGGTCCTTTTCTGCTTCATTTGCCACAGTTTGAGTTTTCCTATCCTCTAAAATATATAAAAGCTGCTGAGTTCTAAAATGCTGGGGTCCAAGCCGAGACTTTATTTTTTTAAAGTTCTTCCGATAAACTTCAAGGGCTTCATCGTATTTCCCGAGACTGTTTAGAGTAATTCCCAAACGGAAACATATTTCCGCAAAGGTTTCCACGTGGTTGGTCCAATTTGGTGTCAATTTTATGTAAATATCTTTTAAAATTTCACGGGATTTCTCATAATTTCCTTTTTTATCATAAATCAGTGCGATACTATTAAGAATGTCCAGAACTTCAATACTAGCCGGGCCGTAGAGTCTTTCATATGTTTCCTTTAAACCGTTTTGGATATCTAAAGCTTCATTGAGGTAATCATTGTTAGCTAGAGAATTTGCGTAATGGCCTAGAGAATTCAAAGTTAGATGATGTTCTTCTCCATACACGGATCTACTTGTTGCAAAAATATGCCTTTCAATCTGCAAAGATTCTTCTCTTCTACCAATAACGTATAAAGCGGTTGCAAGCTCTCCACTTATTGAAAGAGAAAGGCGGTTTTCTACGCCAAACAGATTTTCTGACTGCTTCCAGATATCAAGCAAAACTGTAATAGAGCTTTCTGGATTTCCTTGGACCCTCAAGATTTTTGCAATGTAAAGTTGAAGCTCAAAAATGTGCGGGTGTTGCTCCCCAAGAACTTTCCTCGTTACTTCTAAAGCTTCACGCCCGAAACTTATCCCTTCGTTGTACTTCCCAACCTTCCAGGTTTTCCATAAAATGTTGCAGAGTTGTTCCGAATGCCTTTTTATAAGATCTGGATACTTCCAAGAATGCCACCAAACTGCCAAGGCGTGGGAGATATTATCCTCTGGAAAATCTTCTTTTACTTCTCCTTCTAAAAACAATAGGACTGACTGTAAAATGCATTCTTCGGCCCCTTCATTTGCCAACTTATCTCTAGTGGCCTTCTGCATGATACGATTAGCAGTGAAAATTCCGTTAGTGCTTTCTTCGTTTAAAATTAGGAGTGTTATTAAGAGTTGGACAATGTCATTGACTTCCCTTTCTGGTGTGTCCTCCGATATATTTTCAAAATTTAAAAAATTATGCAGAAGATCCCAGCTAATACTGTATGGGTCAAGATATGCAATAGTATTGGGTAATTTTAGTGCTTTTATTCCAAATTGTGGATGCTCAGCAATTTTTCTAGCAGAATGTTCCAAAGACGCAGTAAAAGTTGAGATGTAGTCTCGAATGGAATAACATTCTGATTTTTGCTGTTTTTCAATTACGTGCTCAATGGCCTGAAAGATTGCTAAAGGATTACATTGCAGGGACCGTACACAATGAAGTAAAGTCTCGTCTTGAGAAGTGTCATCTTCTTGCAAATCCAATCCATTTTTGAGCATACTAAGAGCGTCCAATTCTGACAATTCTTCTAGCACCAGAACATCCGCGCTTTTTCCCCATTCTCTGTCCCTCGATGTGATTAAAAAAGATAGGTTGGGTTTGTTTTTGATTAAATGGAGATAATCTGCCATCCAAGAAGTCCATCTTGCGTTATCACAAACAAACAATATTTCAGTCTGTTCGAAATATTTAAAAACTTCATCGGTTATTACTGAATTGTTCTTATTTTTTCCATTTTGATTTTTAAACGATAAGTGCAGTTTTTCACGAGCAAATCTTCTTATCGAGCTAAGAAAATTGGTTTCGTTGTCTCCATTTAGCCAAACAACGTTATTATCGAAGTAATTTCCATAATCTTCTATGTACGCTTTTGCTAATTCCGTTTTTCCAATTCCTTCAACTCCAGCAATTACAACAGGTATGTTTAAATGAATTTCTTCATTTTTATTTGCAAGAATGATTTCGTGAAGTTTATTAAGTTCTTCTAATCTTCCAGAAAAAAGACGAGTAGGAGGGCTGATCTCAAACAAAATGTTTGAATTGGATTGTTCCCGAAGTAGTACTTTAACTCGGGCTTGTACCTCTTCATTAGTAAGCTCAAGGTCTGGACATTCTTTAGCTGTTAAAATTTGATAGGCTTTGGTCTGCTCACAAGTTTGCAACCCTTTTAATAGCAATTCTAGTGAGATATTTCGATCATTAATTATTCTATAGAATTTGACAGCTTGAGATGTACCCCGTGGCTGAGCTGCCTACAAAAGTAACAAAATTTTAGGATTTATCATAATTCACCAGCCTATTATAATATTTTATAGTAAAGAAAGGTAAATAACTTACAATGTTTTCAATATCTTGAAGCTCCAAGACCTTGCTAGAATAAAAGAACATAAGCAGATCGGTATTGCATTGTGTATGGGTCACTAATTGAGTAAATCGCTCCCGTATAAAGCTTTTTAATTCAATTTCCGTATAATTCTTTGTGCAAGTAGGGGCAAAATTCTTAATGTTGTTAATTGACGATGTCTTTTCATAACCTTTTGCTATGTTTTCAGTAAGCAAATTGTGGACACGAGCTCGGACCTCTTCCTCTGACAATTCAATATTTCCATATTTCTCTTCAGCTAATATTTGCAGAACCTTTAATTGTCTGCATTTCTTTAATCCTTCTAGCAAAGTTGAAAATGCACCAGTTCTGGTTCTAATCACTTTGTAAAATTCACTGGCTCTATCCGTTCCCGTATTCTTAGCTGCCTAATTTCAGAAATAAATAATTTAAATTTAAAAATACTTTTCCAACAATGTAAGTGCATCTTTCATATCTGAATTAAATGAAATCTTACAATTTCTTCAATGTCATTAATTGAGAGAATTTTTCGCATGTGAAAAAACATCATGAAATCCGTGTTGCAATTTGTGTGAAGAACTAAATCAGTTAAACGACTTCGGATCAGCTCTTTTTCGTTCTCCTCCATGGTTTTTAACAAAAATTTGTACTCCAAATTTGAGTAAAACTATTTCAGAAACAGATTTTCTAAATTTGGTTTTCCTTTTTTCAAAATAGTGCTTAGCCAAACACCTTCCAAATTTAATTAAATGAGACTCACAGTGAGCATATTTCCCCGTTCAAATTTATCTGCTCCCAATTTATCTTTTATTTTGATAAGTCATGATTATGTCATTTTAAAAATGAGATTTATGGATGATGATCAGTACAAAGTAAATAAAGTTGTGCTCAAATCATCCGGAATATTCTTTTATAAAACTATTATGACTGACAAAATCTAAATTATGCCTTAAATTTATGTTTGTTTCTTGTGATTATATCCTATTTTCACGTAGAAATATTATTATCAATATCCAGCATTGCTTGCATTACGTTTTATTTTCTGCTTGTGCAAGCAATATATTTGTAAATTCAATTTCTTGCTTACTCCCAGGTGACGCCAGCTCTTTCAACATGTTCATCACTTCCCCTAATAATTTTGCTGATTCTGCATTATCTCCCTTTGCAAGCAAATCCTGAGCCCATTCCCTTTTTGCCATCTGCGTATCCAAATGTTTCTCTTCGTAAAGTTTAACAAATGATTGATAAGCCTTTTCATGCACTTCAACCGCCAAGTCAAAATCCCCCATAATTCGGCAAACAGTTCCACGTACTTGTAAAAATTTAATCCACTCGCAGTGAAATTCTCCCAATTCCTTTATCTTTATTTGATTGACTTCAATTATGTTGAATGCGTCATTGCATCGATCTAATTTTACAAGTAGTTTTACGTAATTGCAGCAAAATTTTGCAAACAAAATGACATCTTCTTCCCAGACTTGTGTTATCATTGGATAAACATCCTCCCAAATATGGAGCGCCTGATGATAATCCATTTTTCTGTAATGGACATGTCCAAGGCTTATATTTGCTCTGTAAACAGCATGCTCGGTTGACCTGTTTTCATATTCCTTTATCAGCTTTGAATATGCGTCAATCGCCACTTCAAATTTGCCCAAGTCAGTCAACAAAATAAGATAATTTTGCTGCGCATTTAATGACTCAATATGACTTTTTCCGTACGTTTTAACCGTTGCTTTGTGAATAGATAGAAAATAGTTTGATGACTCACTTGGCTGACCAGTTCTCTGAAAAGCAACGGCTAAGTAACCTTTCACGGAGAGCAGGCGCGGGTCTTCTTCTTTAAATATTGACAAGGCTTCTGAATAATAAAATTTAGCCCGTTCAAACGCGTCTTCAATCCTTTCAGTCCCCGCTAAAATGGATAAATGAATACAGCCAAGCTGAAAGTATTCTTTGTGATTTTTATGAAATTGCTTTTCAACGGATTTTATAATGTCGCCCAAAAATGACAATGTTTCTTGGATCCTTCCAATTTCTTCCAGCTTGATGGCAATTGAAGATATCTGGTGTAAATTGGCTTTGAACAGGGAAAAATGTTTAATTGCATGCTTCCATGTAATCAAAGCGTGGTTAATATTTTCCTTTGGGAAGTTATCTTTCCCATTTAACATTTTGATGACATCCTCCAATATTTCTGCATCTTCACCTTTTTCTTTTAAATTAATTCTCGTCACCTCCTGGACAAGTCGATGGACATTCAAAACAGTTTGCTTTTCTTCACCTGAGCTGCCATTTACCATGGAGAAGTTAACAAGGAGTCTAACAGCCTGTTTGACCTTTTCTGGGTTAATACTCAGGTTTTGAGAGTTTAAATGAAAATCATTGAGGTTATGAACCGTTTCATTTAGTTTTAAATCATAGTCAAATTGTACTTCGTGAATATCCGCGTTTGACTCGGGCTGACAAAAAATATTCCTATCAATCCTGGAGTGGTCCAAGTAAGCAGTTATGTTGAGGATCCATTCAGCAATCGGCCCCACTTCCGGTTTGTTTTTTATTTTATCAATGGTCAATTGCCACGTTGTAAAAGTGACTTTTGCGTATTCATCATCTGGATAGGCATAATTCATTAGTTCTCCAATATTTGCAGAAAGAAGTTTTCTTTGTTTTACTTCAAAGTCGACAAGATAATTCACGATGGAGTAGTTATCCGTGTCATTTTCATTTGTAATGTAGGCAATGGCTTGTTGAAGAGCTAATGGAAAAAATTGAAGCCTTTTCGCCAAACTGAGCAAGTCTTCTGAACTAAATTTTAAATCCTGACCTTCAATGCCTTCAAACCCCTTTTTAATTACTGTGGAGGCGTCATCCGGTGTAAGCTCTTTCAAAGAAAGGACTTGAACTTCCCTGTACCAAGTTTGAACTCGAGAAGTTAAAATGATTGTAATATTTTGGAGCTCTCCAGGAGCTGGAAAGAAATCTTTAAGCCAGGTTGACTCATCCACGTCGTCAAAAACAAAGAGAGATTTGCAACCCTTGAAGAAATCGTAGCAGTCTTGAGCAACTTGTTGAATTTTCGCATTTTTCGTCAATGGGATTTGAAGATTTGCACTCAGTTCTTTAAACGAGGCTAGCAAACTATTTTTACTAAAAGCATTGAGCCAAACGCAATTCCCTTGGAATTCACTTCCGTATTGTTGAATATACTTCCGGGCCAGTTGTGTCTTTCCCATTCCTCCTAGTCCACTTATGCAAGCAAACTTGGGTTTCAAATATTTTGAATTGCTAACAGAGATGATACCGTGGAGCTTTCTTAGTTCTTCGTCTCTCCCGCAGAAGTTTTTGACTGGGGGAAGCACCTTAAATTTTATGTTTTCAAGATTTTGAGGGACCGGCTGAGGTGTAATTTTTGGTATGTCGCAGTTAGTTTCCAAAAGACATTCTAAGAACAATATTTAAAATTTGAATTTTAGTAATTACAGATGTTAGATTGAGAAAAAAATATTATAAAGTACAATTACCGCGAAGCATTGTTAATGAAATATTATCAAGAGCTGTCATTAATACACCAAGCTCAGCTTGCGATCCATTGGTTCCCACCCAGTGTGAAATTAGGTCACGTACTCCTCCATATATTTCGTATCCGTCAAAGAGTAAAATTTTCTGTTGGACATTGTTTAAAACATCCTGAGGTATTCCTAGTTCATCGGAAAATTCTTGGAGTTTTTCCGTAAATAGATGAAATGAGCCTGATCCTTTGAAACTTTTCATGATCCTACGGACTGGACATTCTTTAAAAAGTAAAACGATCATTAGAAAATTACTAAAACTGGAAATGCTTTAACAATAAACGAGTTTACCTAATGATCCTACAATAGTTTCAGCATTCACCGTCATTGTAATATTGATAAGTAATAAGGTTTCGTATTTTTTTAGTGTTTTATTTACGATGGAACCACGCAACCATATTTTCTCCGATTTTGCTAATATTTTCATGAAACCT
>JAANSO010003844.1:0-10830 GCA_036507315.1 Lepidocyrtus fimetarius | reverse complement strand
AGTTACTTCAATTTAAAGTTTCCCTTTCAAAATAATTGTCTTTTTATGATTTGCTTTTAATTATTGTTCTAAATTTGACTTATCTGATGATATGAAAAAGCGTAGGAAAATGTATTGAAGGAAGATGTCACTTTATGCTTCATTGAAAAGGGGACATTTTGAATATTGATTTAATCTTTTATTTATTATATTATCTGCTGCCATTCATCATAGCAAATGCTTTTGAGTAGTTATAAAATCGCTGTTTCATTTATGATGTACATCATCCTGCCAAAAAGTAACGAAGTTATGTATTTGTTATTAATTTGTTACGTTCAACAAAAGGTATGGGAAATCAAATTATGATGACAATCAAAAATGAGTATTTTAACAAGTCTTTGCCAATAATTAATAAATGAACAGTAATTTCATTAGAAGGAAACGGTACACAATGCAGAGTGGCCTGTGAGGTTCGAAACAAGCAAATGAAGATTGATATCTTTACTATGGCGTGCCAAGCCTGTCCCAACAAACACAATATTCCTCATTTCAGCTTCTTCAAGTCAATTTGTATTTTACGCTCCTCTCTTTTTTGAAAGTTCTGTAATTGTTATTTTCTTGATAAGATTGTTAATTATTAGCAATATTTTCCAAATACACTTGGCTACATGTCTCTCTCCTCGATCAAAATAAATTTTGTGAATAACTCACTTTGTTTCGTGCCTGGTATTAAATGCTGCTATGAATATACAAATTTTGTATCTTTTTATAAAGAAAAGATATTAAAAATTAGAAAAAGGGTGACAGCTAACGGTTCTTATAAAAAGAGGAAAAAAATATTGTTTTTCCTCATCATATACAAGTAGAAAATCAGTTTTGCAGAAGTAAAAGAGAAAAAAGAGAGGGGCAAAAAGCATCTGTCTCGTTATGTGTCTCTTTTCTTAACAAATTGTTTTTGTAAGATTTTCTTATTCATGTTCTTTCAAGCATAATTAGCGCTGATTAGGTCTAATTAGTTTTTGTTCGAATAATTAATACTGTTGTAATCAGCACGTAATTACATATTTTAAGGAGAATGTTCTCCTTGATTAGTTTACAATTTTTGATGAAAATGATAAAAATATTTACATAAAGCAAAAATGATTTTTTGGGATGGTTTGTATTATGCATATCTGCGTACTTTACTCCTCACGACACGGCATTGATTTTTTCTTTTGAGAAGACTAACTTGAGATCTGTTAGGTTTTTTGAAGAGGAAAAAGTGGTTTTAATATTTTCAAAGCAGAATTAAGCTTCAAAAGAGAAATTATTATTGCATTGAATCAAGTTGAGAAAAAACTTTGTATTGAATATTGAATAGGCCCTTTTAACTGAACTTTGAAATTGAATGAAGATTTTTTGTTAAGATTAAACCGGGGAATTGTAATGTACCTCTCATTGTAAATTGTAATCTAACATTTATTTTGATACAACAAATCTTAAATTATTTATACATCTTGTCATGTAATGGCTTTCATCCATTGAGTTTGTTTTGAAATTCAATGGCTAATTGAGCTAGTTGTTTCTCTCAATGGATATGCAGTGTATAATGCAGTGAAAAAATCTTTTTTCACACGATCTCATGGTCTATTTGTAATTTATCACGTCGTAAATTATTAGCTTTTCTTTGGTTGTCATAATATTACGTATTTAAGAACAGATCGTGCAGTTCCTCGTCAATGAAATGCTATTGGCAAAGAAATAAAATCGTGTGTGTACTTTTGCAAAGTGATTTTTGTTTACTTGTTAAAATCCAATTTTTCTTGGTTGCCTTACTTTTATTTTCTCATGCTCTTCTAATTTCATCTAGTTGGAAAATTTTAAAATGGTGAACAATACAAAAGCTTTAAATTTCTTGACGAAGTTAAAACAGTTGACATTTTGGTGTCTAAAAATGGGGTCCGTCAAATTTTTAGGAGTTTACTTCTCATTTTTTGAAAATATACTTTGGATGAATGTTACAAAATCATCAGAAAATCATGATTAAGAGATGATTGAACTTTCTTTCATTTCAATAATGTTTTTATTTTTACTTGATTATTTTCTTTCTTTGCTAGCATTTCTCTGTTCCTTTCTACCTAACTAGATTCCTTGTTCCCCATTATAAATTAATGAAACTACTTTAGCTTTCCGATTAAAAATGCATTTTAACAAAGTTGCCAACTTCACATTTATAAGTGCATGTAAGTCAAGTCGACGTCATTTGTCTTATATTATGACTTTCTTCATAATTTCATATATAAGGCAGTGTAGTTGCTTAATATAGGTTGTTATTATTACTCCAAGTTTGAATTGAAAGTTGAATTGAGGAAATGATAAAATGAAATATGGCTGAGTGATGAAAAACAAACGAAAATAAAGTTGTCTACAGAAAAAAGTGTGCATGTGAATTATTGTTATTATTGCTCCAAGTTTGAATTGAAAGTTGAATTGAGGAAATGATAAAATGAAATATGGCTGAGTGATGAAAAACAAACGAAAATAAAGTTGTCTACAGAAAAAAGTGTGCATGTGAATTGTCTACCATCAATTCCCTTTTTCTCTCTGTTTAAAACGGAGAAAGAAAGGGAGGAAGATGAGGGGTGAAGGAAGGAAAAATATAGGGGAGATGATGAAAGAGAAAGAAATTTCTTTGCCAGGGAAAATGATTCGATTAAGGGGTGATTCATGTGAGCAAATATTGTTTCTAAAATTGATTTGATGGGCATTCATCATATATTCTGCTCTTTTTATTATTATTACAGCTTTTCCTCGTTTAAAATAACCTACGACACAAAAGTACATTTTGTATAATAATGTGTACACTTATTCCTCACTTTTCTATCCAGAGAGATGAAACTAAAAAACCTCGATATTGATACTAACCTTCTTGTTTCCATTTTGAGTGCTACTCCTACAAGTGAACAGTGGGAAAGGACCTGGAGGCATTATACACATACTCCATGGCCTTTTTGTTATCAGATTATTCTGAGAACGCAATGCTATTTTAGTTCATCTTTTGGTTGTACTTAATGACTTTTCATCCTCTGGAAACTTTGACCTGCACCCAATTTACTAGATTGTTTTCCATCTGAAATCTCACTTTTTAGTTACAAATTTATATGATCGATATGTACGTATCAAGTTGAAAAGGAAGAAATAAAAAGGTCATCGGTAAATGCTCATAGGAGACCTTCTCCATCACTCACAGCTTTTATCGGTCAAATAGGCAAAGTTATTATTACGATGGAAAAATATGTTACAAAAATGCTTGAATAAAAACAAGTGAATTCTATGAATAGCAGTGATGATTTCTATGCAGAGAAATGTTGAAAGAGTGTACTTTAAAAAACTTGAACAAATTATTTTAATTTGTTCCTCTAAATTGTAATTTGCGTAGTGGATTTTATTGAACAATTTTCATTTTTATTGCTACGAAGTCACATAAAAATGTACTAATTACGATTGTTTGTTCTCATGATTTTTATGTAAAGCATTATTTTGAGACTGTGAATGAACATTTTTTCAAAATCATCCTTTCATTTCCTTCATTAAAGTTTAGTTTGTTGGCAGAACTCTATTTTTTAAGTTTGAACAGTCTTTTCTTCTTTTCCTCCGTATTTACCGACACCATAACAGATATAATTTAAAAGATAAAACAATTGAATCGTTAAAAATGTCCATTATGTAAATTGAGTATTGCAGTCCCATGAGAGTACAGTAATAATTGTAAGAAATGAATGATTCGGAAATAAGTGGTCCATTTTTAAATAGAAAAAAATGTTGCGTCATCATCAGCACCTCCTCATTACTCATCTTTATGTGAGATGAAAAATAGTAAATGGAGCATTGCGTGAGTGGGTATTATGAGAGTGAATACAGAAGAGATTTTTTTATCTATATAAAAAGTCAAAATGTATTTTTAAATGAAGCTATTGCTTCTGTCGTAGCTCCTGAAAAAGATTGCATGAAAACTAAAAAAAGTGGAGCATCAATAGTAAAAAATTATGTTTTACTCTAATGGCATTGAAAAAATTCTATTTAGAGCAATCTCTCATATTATGACGGTGCTTTTTATTAAATAATAGCTTGTGCAGATATTATTATTTCATTGTGTTAGCTACCTATCCACAACTGCCATTAAACTAACAGAGAAGAAATATTATTTCTTTCTTTTGTTTCTCATCATGATGACTAACTTTATAAGTGCTCAAGTTTTGTAATGATGAGAGGAGGATGGTGAAAAAAGAAGTAATGTTTGTCATCTTGTCGTTTTATTATTAAAGACATTTCTAATTCTAATAGGAGAAGTTTGCAATTTTCTTTCTTTTTTGGTATCATTAGTGAGCATTGATTTTTTGAAGCACATTCACCGAAAGCTTGAATGAGTGAATACTCGGTTGATTTTCTTTTTCTTTTTGTTCAGATGAAAATGAAGGCTTTTAATATGCCCAGTTTCTTGGATATGAATGATCATAAAACAATATGATTTGGCAACTGTATCACCGTCATCAACATTCCTGTTCATGTGTTCATTATCATCAACAAAATCGTCATCTTTATCATCATGTTATACGTATGTCGTCATCTACACAGCAGTAATATCAGGACGGGAGTTTGTCCTAAATGAATAATACTTCCACTAACGTAATATTAAAAGCAGATTGCAACATATTTGCATACATATTTATTGTATACAATGATGGCATACAAATATTTTTGAAATAAAGGTTTCTCTCTACGTTCCAATTTATTTCTGATATTATTCCAGAGAAGAAGCAAGATAATAGCAAAATGTGAACTGAGAACGACGGCTCTCTTTTATTTCTATGACTGACTGAATATGAATCAGATTGTGAGATTATTTCTTTGGCACAATTATATTACACGCGTGAACAGGCAAAAAAGTTTGTTCTTTTGCCTATTTTTCCTTCATCATTGGCAGGCAAGGAAAAAGAAATTATATGAAAGATATTGTGAGTTGATTAGAGAGAGGGAAAAGAGGAAGTTAAGGAAAGAGAAGGAAACATTTACTGCTACTAATAATAATTGTAAGTAAAAAAGGAGTAAAAGGGTGGTGGGATAGTGTTGCTGATGATGTTGATGATCATAACGATGAAAACTATGATGGTGAAGAAGTAATACAGCTTCCCTCACTCAATAACGTCATCATCATTATTACCGTTTCTACAAACCAGAAGCTTCATATCTTTCTTCCTCATCATTGTGAAAAGAAAAGAAAAAGAAGCTGTTTTGTTGTTGATTATAATGATGATTATTATCATAGCATCATTGTGCTGATGTTATAATTCCACTATATAAGGTGATGGCTTTGTTTTTGGAAGATTTCTCAAAAAGTAATATTAAGATTGCGGTTTTGGTGTGTACATCAACAGAAAAGGTTAGTTTTAATTGGTGAAGGCATTAAATGATTATTAGTAGCGTTCTTTCTCTCTTCCCCTTTCTCTTGCCAGAAGAGGAGAAAGAGAAAATTATGAAAAGTTCCGACTTTAGAGAAAACAAAATGAAAACATGAGAGGGAGAGGCTCTTATTTTGTATACAGATTTGCTATATGAGAAGTTATGATTATTATAGGAAGAAAGCCAAAGAACATAAGTTTCTCATTTCTTCCACAACACTGCTCACGCTGGGCTCCTCTTCTCACAGTTATGATTATGTCAGTTATGTTTATGAACAAAGAATGGAATCAGAGCTTTGTTTTTAAAGGTACCAAAACATATTTCTCACCATCAAACCCTTGTAGAAAACATTTTGATGACTGGTGGCGGTATTTGCTTGAGCAAAAACCAGAGAAAGTGGGAACAGCTATATAAACTATAAAGTAAAGCATTTTGTTGGCTTTCATGGCTATTCTCTGTAGCCACAAACGGGGTGAAACTCTGTTTAGGAAGGTGGTAGTGTGTAAAAAGAGGAGTGATTTCAAGGAATAACATTCCTTTGTGTACACAGAAGCAATTTAGGCGTGTAAAATGGTGTTTGCAATTATGGAATGTTATTCAATAATGATTATTGTGGCGATTGTCTAATACGCGAGTGTTTCTCATCATCATATTTGGCTTTCATGGCTATTCTCTGTAGCCACAAACGGGGTGAAACTCTGTTTAGGAAGGTAGTAGTGTGTAAAAGGAGGAGTGATTTCAAGGAATAACATTTCTTTGTGTACACAGAAGCAATTTAGGCGTGTAAAATGGTGTTTGCAATTATGGAATGTTATTCAATAATGATTATTGTGGCGATTGTCTAATACGCGAGTGTTTTTCATCATCATAGAATAAAAAATAGAACGTTATTCTTGCAAAGTTCTTGTTTAGAATTTTTGATGACTTCCTGGAGTACTTTTATGCGGTTTTAACAAAATTTGGGGCATTTTGTGCCTTGTTTTTGGGAAAAGCCTTTTCAAGTTGATGAAACTAAACTAAACTTCCTTGAATTAATTTAAATCTTTTTAATTTAATGGATATATGAAGGTGATTAGTTTTATCTAAAATCTTTTATTACAATTTTACTCATTTTATATTGAAATCTGTTACGTAATCAAATTTTATTGATCCTTTTATTGTTTTAATTCAAAATTAAGTCTGATTGCAAATAGTTGGTAGCAGTTTTTTGCAATTTTTAAAGTGAGCAAATTAGCAGCTGAATTTTTAGGAAGAATAAAATTAATCAAACTCGAAATGTTCAATTTGTAACAGTATATCGTATTGAAAATAAGATTGAAGTGTTAATGTTTTCCCGAATGAAACTGAAGGTTAGTAGTTAAGAGAAGTGGTTAAAAGTGTTTCTTTTCTTTTCGAGTGCTTTCTACAATGTACTGAACATCAGGATATTAGAGTTTTTTTCTGGGATAGGGGAAATTAGTACATTATCACATAGCAAAGCAAGAATTCTTTTCCAACTAAATTTTTATCCCATTCTCCAAACCTTTTGCTTATTCTCTCGTTTTTTGCTAAAATGAAAATAAAAAAGTTTCAGGTTGCATACACATTAAACAATATATTCCTTAGTGGAAACTGTTCCATTTACAGTTTCCCCGCATTTTCTCATTTACTCCTTTCACTTCTTCCCTCTCTTATTCTTCCCCTTTCCCCTCCTCTACCTTCACACTGTATAGTATGATAGTGTATTTATTTTTCGAATTTTTCACCTCTCCTGTAAGTTTACAATTTGGAGTTTCTAAAACTATAAAGAATATTTGTAACAAGAAACAAAATACATAGTGGGAATGCATAAGCATATTTTGCAATAATAATGGTAATCATACTATAAAACTAGAAGAATAATGCAATGTTTCTTATCTAACTAGGCAAGATGCAAAAGTACAGATATACCCTTTTTTCTTGTAACTGGATAAATTAAAGGGAAATAAGAGAAAGGAACAATTTTTTTCTGAAAATGGAAAGAAAAACTAAACTAACTTTTAATTACTAGTTGCCTCTTCCAAGTTCATTCTTTTCTGTTTTCTCTTCACTTTTTCCTCGTTTTTTACGTAGAGGAATATGATATGGAAGAGGAAAAAAGAAGGAAAAATACTGGAGTGTTGGCTAGATTAAATTTTTTAGTGCTCATTCACTTCACTTTTTCTTTATTTTACTTCTTTACTACTTCTACAAATAACAGTTGGATAAAAATAGAAAGAGAAAACATCTTGGAGAAATAAGTAACTCAATATAAAGTAATGCAATAGTTGCTAGTATTAACGTGCGTGAGAAAATAAGAGTAGGAAAATGCTGGTTTGAATGTCACAACTTGCGCACTTGATGGAAATTGAGGTAGTTGTAATAATTATAATGAAAGTAAAAAACTATTGGGTTACGAAAAGAAAGGTGAAAATTATTAAACTGTCGCTGGAATTTAAATATAAATAATGAACTTTTTCCATCTTATTGGAAAATACGACTACAATATAAAGTCCAAATGCTAAATAGAATGCATGCCTTTAGATTTAATATTTTCGCTTACAGAGTTTGTTTAATAAGACTGGGAAAGAGTTTGTTAATTAAATTGAGAAAAGAATATTTGCTACAGAGGAATGCTTTTTAGTCCATACTTTTTTACATAGTTTTGAAGTTAAAATAATTGTTTTATTATTAAAATTGATTAAAATTGTTTCCTATAAAGTTTATTAAAAATATGCTTTTTTTTATTTTCCAGGGTTCAGATAATTTCAGTGTTGGTGTTGGCTTATCCATAGCTTCACCCTCACATCACTCAGCTAGATACATGTCAGATCAAGTAAGTTATAAAAATTAATAAAGCTTATATTAAATGTTTTCATAAACTTTTTGGGGGTGGAATGTTGCAAATTAATAATATTGGAATGTCTCATTTCAAAAAAGATAATCAAATGCCGTATTAACAAACAAATCTAACAAATTTTTGTTTTTTACAGACGTTTCACACCCCAAATTTTGGGGATGAGGAATTTGATCTTCCTCCAATCATACCACATCAGCAACAGCAGCAGCAAGGTGACCATTCTCATATGCAAGGAAATATGACGTATTCTGTAAGTAAACAATTTATTGTACTTTGTAATTATTCATTCTTTTTTATTAAACTTTCACTTTAAGTCCATGTGAAAAATACAAATTTTTCTACTACTAATTGTTAAAGTCTGGGTAAAAAAGTGAGTTTTATCCGGTTTCTGTCATTTCCGTAAATTTGAAAAATGACAATGGTGAAAAGTAAGCCTTGCATATATTTATTTTAAATCATGGAAAGAAAACTTGTACAAAAATGTTACTTTTTTGTGCAAGGAGAAGAGAAATATAGCGAGCTTAAGGTAGCAAAATCCTTTCTTATCCCAATTCTATTGCATTCCGCATATTTTTTTCTTACTGTTGGAATTAGAGCCTTAAAGGCACTATGGTGGAATAGTTCACTTCTTAAACATATTTTTTACATGTGACCAAAAGCCTGTTGTCTGCAAATGAATGCCAGTTTTATGTGCGTTTTTTATGTAATATGCACGTGCGCTTCGGTATACAGGATAAAGAAAAGGGTAGAAGAGGAAGAAAAAAGTTTGTAAATGCATATAAATATGTGTGGGGATAATACATTTTATATAGGGAAAAGGAAGTAAAAAAGAAGGAAGAAAAACGTAATTTTTCATTCGTCCCTTCTTTTCTGTTACTTTCTGCATGGAAATCGCTTTCTTTTTTTACTTTTGCAAAAGAAAAAGAATTTATGAAAATCATGTGAAACGAATGACAAATTACTCAAAGCAAAATGAAAAATTTATGCTGCAACGAAAATTCTTCCTTTTCTTCTTTTTTTATTCATTTTCTTATTTTCTCGTACATAAAAATCTTGCTGAATGGCAGAAATTACTGGATCCCTTACAAACCATCTACTACGTACATACCTCACAGTTTTTTAGATTAGAAATTGCAAAAGCAACATCAGCAATAGCAGCTAAACTAACTGTTTATAGTGCCTCCAGTAATAAATGAGGGAGTTTTCTTTCCTTGCTTGTATTTTCATTGGTAATAAGTACCACAAGGGGGTTAAGGGGTTAAGAACGGAAAGGAACGAAGGGACACTTTCTCTTTTAAAAAAGAAAGTGATTCTTTTTGAAAAGTTAAATTTATTTCTGTATATATCTTCCAATCTACCTTCTCTTTACTCACCAACTCACCACCTCACAGCTCCACAAGCACCACTGACTGTAAAATATATGAGTGCATGACTTTTATATATTTTTTCAAATTTCCAAGTCAAAGAAGACTTGAACAAGAAGGGAACTAGAATTTGACTCTCTCATAAGGCCAGCCAAGTCCAATAAGTTTCATTCTTGTTAGTTGTACAAATGACGGTCATAAAAGCTTTTTATATGTAGAAAGTAGGGCTCTTTGCAGTCCACCCCTGCTTGCCCTCATCACCCTAAAGCTATGCTTGTCTAATGTTGGCTCTTCCTTTATTATAAGTTTTAAAACCGTTTTTTATGGCCAAGTATAAAATAGTTTCTTTCTTCAAAATGAAAAGATATTTGGTTAGTAATTTTTATGCTCAAATATTGAAATATTTGAGTGGAATTTGAATAAGAATTTTGTTATTCATTTTGAAGAGTTTCCCGGTTAGGAGAGCTGGAGGGGAGAAAATATAAATGAGTTAAAAATTTAATTTTGTTCTAGTTTACTTAAATTTGAAAAGATCTTTTTTATTAAAAAGTTTGCCTGGAAAATAACATATGCTGATGATTATTAAATTGCGATAAAACTTTAATAGTTTTAATAACTGGTTTCATGCAAACAATTGACTTTCACTTAAATCAATAATGTTTTTATTCAAACCATTAATTTATATTTGACCGCTGCTTTAATAGCAGAACTTTTATTTCAAATGCGGCTTTGATAAGTTCTTTTATTGACGTATGATGATGATAATGAGGAGTTCCCTGTGTTTTACAAAAGTCATGATGTTCCGCCGTTTGTTACTACATTTCTAATTACATTATTGTTGAATATTAAACGAAATCGCGTGCTGGCGGCAGCAACAATGTTTTTGGTGAACATTAAATTGCCTTCACAGGTAAAAGTTTATTGTCTTTAAACCACTCACAATTTATTTACCATTTCCCTCTGTCAAACAGATTAGTTTTTTAAAATGCATTATTACTATTGTATCGGGTAAATTCATTAGGGAAATGAAATAACTTTTTACCCTAGGGTCAAGTGGCCCCGCTATAGCCATGTTTAACAAGAGACAGTAACAAAGTCACAAATCAAAGAAGTTCTTTGGTTAAAAAGTCCATAATTCAGTCAGTCTCTTCAATTTAATATTTTACATACACAAAAAAACTTTAATTTTTA
>JAANSO010003843.1:0-10833 GCA_036507315.1 Lepidocyrtus fimetarius | reverse complement strand
AACTCTCTCAAGAAGTGTGTATCCAGAAACAAACAAACGTTGTTAATATATGTACCTACCTAAATGTTCACTTTTTACAAACCAACCTCTGACTGATCACATTATGATCGTCTTCTGCTTTTTCTGACCATCCACCAGCCAATTCCATCACCATTTGAAAGCATTACGTGAGTCTTACTTTGTAGATGGGAAGCAAAAGCAACGGAAAACTTCACCGTCTTGCTTACCACTTTACTACTTACTTGCTTATTAAAGGAACATATCTTTCCACTTTTTCTCTTCTTCTTCTTCTTACGCTATCCTTTTTCACTTGTAATCTTATCTATCTCTACAACAGCTTTACATTTAGCACCATCAACCAAAAACATGATGATCATGTAAGAAGGCAAGGGGAAAGACGAGAACTTCTCATAAGAAGATCCTCATTGAACTTGCTTGCTTATGTGCTTATTAAAATGTACATAAAGTGAGGTTGTGCTATATCTGTTTCTTAAAGATTGCCGTCTCTTCTTTCGATGATTACTAACTTTGATTTACATGCACTTGTACACTTCTACTGTTGTAATATTTTTTGCAGAATCTTTTGGCAAGAAATAAAAGCGTTAATTCTGATTTTTATCCAGTACAAGAAATGTACACAACTGTGGATCATGTTTCCTTCCCTATTTCTTGCTAGTTTTGGTACCCGACTCCTTCTACCACGATATAATGAATTCAAGTGAAAAGAAGGTGTGATATGCATTATTGCTTTTCTTATATCATCTGAGAAGAATGAACTTTGGCTAAACTAAGGAGATAAAGAAGAGAGAAAAATGTTCACGGGAAATTAACTCAGAATGGGGAACAACCCCTATTTTGACAAGTGTAAATCACAAACAATATTATTACCAGAGTAAGAAGAAAGATTTGTTTTAATAAGTAGGAGCAGTATTAGAACACTCCTATGTTTTTGTCGTTGTACTCTTTTTTGGACTCTAATCTACCTTCGTTCTACATTTCTTGCAAATTACCTTTCCTATATTACACTAATCAGAGCTCTTTGTGCCGGGCATGTTTTCTCTCCCAACAATATTATTATTTTACATAGGGTAAAGTTTCTATCATAGCAAATAATCTTAGTTTTAGCAAAAATATCTGAATATCTTTGTAGATTTACCTCGCTTGGTCCTACAGCACTTTTGCCAATCTCTACAAACATCTGTTATAACAAAAACAGCACATATTTCTGAATTGCAAAAACGGAAAAGCTGGTCCACAACCTTACGTAAGTAGCTAGGGAGTGAGGAAGCATTAAAACTAAACGCAACAAAAGCATTAATGCGAGCAAGCCGGCCAACCCAGGTAATAATGCCGATAATAGCTCTAAAATGTAGCTAGCTATTTTAGTTATTGTATTTGCTTCTCTTCCTATTTAAACGAATGTGCCTTTATGCTTATTTTCATTACCCTTTTCTGTTGCAAGAGCAATGAAAGGAAAGTAAAGTTTGAATGTACACTTATTCACGATAGGATTAAATACCTCATCTAAGCATACAATAGGAATGGGTTATTATGCTTTTCGTAGTCATAATCATTGTGCAAGTTCTCATTGCATTCTACTTAGAAAAGAGAAATCTAGCCATTCTGTTGGCAATGACGGCGAATTCAAAAATTTTAACTTTATTGCACATTGTAACTCCAACAAGTTTCGCGTATTACGCAAAGTTTGATCCTAAATTTTGCAAAGTTCTTGCCGTTCTTTTACTCTAAGCATAAAATCGGAATATACATATATGCAATCCTTACCCTGATTAACCACTGAATGTGTTTGCTGTTAATAATGAAAGTAGTGACAGAAAATTGGAATTGATCAAAAACATGATAACTAAGGAGAACTTGACGAAACGTGCGCTATTCGATTTCAAATCTATTGCCCACGGACACACATGTATTTTTATATCTCATTAAAAAGTGTATTTTGCCAAGTTTTTGCTCAATAGATTATGATATATGATTCTTTACAATGTGAGTAGAGACCAAAACGGAGCAGTTGCGGCAGATAGATGAAGCGGCAAAGTATTTACTTTTTTTAGCGCACTTTATTATTATTTTCTTGTCTCTCCGTTTCTGCCGTTGGTATTGCTTTCACATTTGCATTTTGCACTGACTGTGCAAAGGAATTTTTTGTTGTTGTAGTGGCGGCGGTTGTTGTACTAGTTTTATTAATTCTTTTATGATCATATTTACGTGTATGTATATCCTTTTTCATCTACAAACTGTCTTTTCTTGCTTGTACGTACTTTGGATCTGACTCAACTTGCAAGCGTTATGGCTTTCAGTTCATTAAAAAACTCATTTTTACAAGTAAGAAACATGCTGGATGCAGAATGCATTCTATTATAATAAGTGCAGTACAATATCATATATTCTTAATCATATCACAATATCCACTCCTTTTCCTTTATTACCATTGTTGGGTGGGACATGAGTTTCATTATACGTAGGTGTCTTTAGTTGTCGGTTACTCGTTTTAATTTGAAGAAGTAAAAAATGATTACCAAAATCATCATGTATTCTAATATTGAGTCATATATAGTTTCAAAATAATTATACAAAAGTGGCAAAGTGAGCAAGAATTCAATATTTTAACTTATAATGCTAAGCAATAAGAAAAAATACATGAAAATGGCTTGACATGACACTGAAAAACTACATGAGATCAAATTAAACTCGATGGAGGCAACGATTCTAGTATCTTTACTCCCGCGTCTTGTACTCTTGCAAAAAAACGTTGCAATAATATTAGTAATTTTCATGTGTTTTTTTGCATCTGCATCCCATTTATATCCCATACCCCTTGCATCGCTTGAATAATTGCAGTGGCAATAGCATCACAAGAACAATAGCAAGTAATGAGATGATAGACAAGGCTTAAAATAAGAAAGCCTTCTAGTGAAAGGAAGTGTTAATCGAAATTTTATGAATATAAAANGAAAGGAAGTGTTAATCGAAATTTTATGAATATAAAAGAGATAAGAAATGGAGTGAGAAAGGAAAATAGTATCTGAATGAAACGTTTTTTACCAACTTTGCTTAAAATTGATATTTATTTTTAAAAAGCTAACTTTATAGAGATGCAGGAGGAAAAGGACAGCTGTTCTTATTGAGAAAAAATTATGCAGAAAATAAACTCGACAGACCTCTCTCGGTGTGGGTTAATTTAAACTACTGCTGTTGTTGATACGGACGTGGTGTTGGTGAAGAAGAAGATGATGAGACAATGATCTATAGCTACTATTTCTACTGTTGATTATACATGCAGAAAAACTTTTTATCATTGTTGCAGCTGCTGTAGATTTGCACTATTTTACTCACTTGTTTACGCAAGAGCACGCTATTTAAATACTACTACGAACAGAAAAGGACAATAAACGATTTAGCAATTAACTACTTTTTTGTTATTCTGATAAACATTTGTGGGATTATTGAGTTCAATTAAATGGGCAAAAGTACAATTATCTTTGCAATATGTTTTACCGGTACAGATCCGTGTATAAACAAAATAAAGGATTTTAATAAGCATAAAGTTAGGTTCCGTCTTTTAACAGACTAGCAGTTGTATGAGTGAGGATGAGGAATGATCTCATGTACAAATCATAAAACCTTAAAATCAAAAACTTTGCACAAACGTTTTTTGCTGTTGTTGTTGCAGCAGCGCAGGAGAAGTGGAAAAGTGCTTGACCGAATGAAAACTGAAGGATAAATTGGGAGGGAAAATCTCACATTCAGATGCGTGCACAGGCTTGGCTTACATCATCTAGTAAATAATAGGTAATATTATGTTATTTAGAGATGATTATGATAAAGTATTTTTGCAAACACACTGGTGTTAAAATAGCATTGCACATACTAATATAGTGCATACAATATGAAATATGCATTTCAGGATACAAAATTTCATCCAAAAAATAGTCAGTTTGAAGAAGTTTGTTGTTCCATATCCCAGTTAAAATTGAAACCATCTAAAGCTTTAAATAGGGCTAACATGGTGTGCTAAATTAAAAATGGATTGTCAGAATTACCACATTCAATTAGGCCGGCTACTCTTTGCTTGTTTTTTGCATGATGAATGATCATTGCTGATTAGCTCTCGTCCACATTTCTTTCTATTGTATGTGCAAAAATTCAAAGTCCCAAATACTACTTGTACTGCATTTCAAAGTTGTCTACGTAATCGAGCTTGTGGAAAATAGAAAAATTCCAGGAAATAATGAAGACTTCTCAGGAAGTGAAAGGGAAACAACAGGAGTCACGAAAGCAACTGTTGTTTGACGGACAGCTCACCATATGAAAAGGAACTCATGAATGAACACTATCAAAGCAAGGGTTGTCTCGTTTACCTAGCCTTGTGTAATGAAATTGACCAAGAATTTGATCAGTAGCGAAAAGCAAATAAGAAGCACAGCTGCCTACATCTGGCTTATTGTTAATGCTCTTTCTTGTTCTTTTATTAAGTATTATTATTTAGCATTACAGTATTTCGTCATTTTTAAAGCAAATTACCTTCTTGGTTTCTTAAAGCAGAATATTACTCTCTGAACTTTTACTATAAACGAAAGCCGAATCATCAAACGTTATCACATAGCATTTAAGTGTCTGTCTTACAATTTGGAAATGGCAACCGATATTTATATGAATTGTCACGACATTTGCTTTTCTATTCTTCCTTTGCAACTATTAATATTCCGTTTTTGACAGATTATTTTGCATGAGTAGTTCTTGTTCAATCCACAACTCTTCACCTTTGCATATGCTTTTTTTGGCAAGGTGCTGCTGATATAATCTTGATGTAAAGGTAATTTATTAAAAGTTTTCTGCTTAAAAAGTTTCTAATAATAAAAAACTTTTTGTAAGGAGATATATATGTTAATGAAATGAGCAAAGAAGTAAATTGAGCAGGCAATATGATGATGGCCGGTAAAAAGAGAAGGCTACTAACCGTCAAAAAATTGTCAGATGCACGATGGGCACGTACATTTATTTTTTGCGAATATTATGACCATCGGCTTCACCTCACTATCGCCACCAACGTGTTGCAACTTGCAAATATATCCTGAACCGAACACACAAGCTATCTTTGCATTATGCATGTGAGTCATAAATGTATGTATAGCACACATACCTATGTGCAGAAACTTTTTCAAATGATAAGATCACATGGAATATTATGGAAAGAGTTATCGTGAAAAGTCATATATTACAGTTTCATTACGATAACAGCCAAAAATAATGAAACTTTGTTTGATTCGTAAACTGTTGAAATAATGAAGGAGTTAAGAAAAATCAATTACAATTCCACAGCAAATGATACAAAATTACACGCTCAAATGTTACACAAGAGTTCACTAAAAATACCTAGTAACTATTCATTGAATAGGATCTGGAAAGATATGTACAAATGAGCAAGCGATTGCACATTCCAGATATAGAGTAAAAAGTTTCCTTTTTTGCAAGATAGGAAATGTACATGCGAAAAATACAGTAGAGTTTAGTCCACCTTTTTTAACCTCTATTCCAAGGGTATTTGAATGCATTTCAGTAAATAATCTTTCACAAAGAGAGACACGAGGAAGAAACAGGCGGATTAGGAACTTGTAGTACAAACAAAAGATACTTATTACCACTACCATAACATCCCATTTCACATATTTTCACATATTATCAACTATTATAGTTTTGCCAAAAGAAGAATAGCTTTAAAAACACAGCAGAGAAATCTCGTTTTGTTTATTGCAAAAAGCGCACATTTCTCATCTGTAGTGTGGTATGACCGACCTTGCTTATAAAAAACGGATGACGATGTGCGAGCACAATATGAGGATGATGGGAATAGGAGTAAGCGCCAAAACAGACAAGAAACACTGCAAGGATTACCTACAAGATTGGAGGGAGACGACGCAAACGCTGCTTCAATTAAGCATTGTGATTTTAAGACTGCAAAGAAGTGGTTTTCTTGTGATGATGATAGCTGAAGATGTTATGATAGAGTAAAAGAGTTACTTTTCTTCAGTCACGCTAGCAAAGTAATTCAACTTTATCAACATTAATACTTACCTATCCATCTACGGAGAATGTAAAGACATGCTCCTACAATAACATCATCTCTGTTGCGGCTTTGATTTCTTCCTTGTCTAAATCTCTTTGAATCCACATTTAATGCAGATGGGGTTTTGTCATCTGGCGTCATCGTTTTGTACATTTACCCAAGAAAATTTTGACAGTCGAGTAAAAAACCGCTGACCATATGAGTTTACCTTTCTCATTTACTGTTTTGACGTTTAGTAATGATCCACCAAAGATTGCAAGGATTGAATTACAGAATTATTGTAAAAAGAATTCCCCGGCAGTCTTATATTAGTGCATCAGCATTACTTGATAATAAATGGCAAAGCAATGTAAGATCTTACGCTTCATCATTAAAAATGAGCGTTAATATTGCCTGTTTTAACGACGATGATGCTGAACACCCGCAAACAAGAATAACTCTTTATATCATGCATTACACAGACAAGCAGACTACCGTGCTTTGCTTAATGTAAATGGTAACATTAAAGATGCTCTTTTTAACCATCGTCCTAATGCCATTCTCAATTCTCCTTTTGCCGCAATATTGCATTGTCATGTGTGTGGGGATAGTTTTGTCAGCCTGTGTGTTTCAATGTTTTACATGATCAGAACTTTGAAAAACAACTGCAAGCAACATCATCTTTATGAAATTTACATATGTACAGATTCGTACTTGCAAAAAACGACCAACGATCACTTTTGCAAAAGTCTTGTAAGAGATGAGATTTGATGATGGTGATCAAGAATAGTTTCTTTTCATTGCATGATTTTATCTGAGAATAAACATTTTAGCATCTTCAAGATTCACTGCTCAAGATTAAGGAGAAACCCATCTTCATCTTTCCATACCTTGTAGAGTATTAAAATACATGGAAATCGCTTTAGTGAATGAGGCGTTTTTGACTGGTACAGAAAAACAATAGTTATTTTCTCCTGCGGAAAGTTATTTCAGACTTATGCTGCATTCAGAATTAATGCATGTAAGAAAAGAGCGGTTTTTTCCTGGCTTTGCTAACTAATCTATGCAATGATAGAAATTAATTTTTTAACGGATGAAAACCTGGAAGATGATCTTGGAGAAGCTTGTCAAGAATTGCCCAATGCAAACATTACCAAAGTTTGGCAAATGCATCAGTTGCTCAATGTTATTATTGTTTTCACATTTACATTTAGATGCTGTTGGCATATTAGTTCACGTTCGTCGTTTCCTTTAGTAAGACCCAGTAGAGGAAGGAAGACGCGGATATGAAAGGAAAATTAACAGTTAGCCAAAATTCCAGTGATTTGTGCTCATTTGGTTTTAAATTTTCACGTTGCCCCTAAAAATAATTTTCAGTTTTTAACAGTAATGAAAATGATATTTGTTTAAAGTTGTTGATGTTATTCAAATATTCAAACATTTCGGTAGTATCTAATAATAGGAAAGTGTCGTTTCCTGTTGCTTTGAGTGGATTCTGGAAGAAATTTAAAATTACGTTTATTGTTAGTGTTATTAACTGAAAACAAAGTCATTTCAAATCCCTGTCAAAACATCAAAAACGGTAAGATGTCTCCAAAGTTGAGACGTAACTTATTTAAACCCATAGTAAATATTTATGGCTCTTTGATGTTATAATGAAGAAAACTTACAACAGAATTTTTTAGAAAGACATCCTTTAAGATGAAATGAAGTGGCCAGAATGAATGATCAGAGGAAGGCTCTTTTTTCCTGAATGTTCATAAAGTGATTATTGTAAAAGAAGAAGATCCCAACAAAAACAAGCAAACTTGCCGCAACAATGAAATTCTTTTTTCATTCCATTCGTATCATTTCACAGAGGGAATTGCCTCACTTCATGGATTCCTGCACAAAAGGACGAATAATGGGCATGTGCTGTTTAAAGGAATCATAAAAAACTGGATCCATCAAAGTTGGATTTGTGCCCTTTACCTACTGCTGCTTCCTTCTTTACAATTTGGCAGGCAAGTCATTGAAAGAAGGTCCTTGATTTAAAGGAATGTTTCGTCAGGAGTTTTGTAAGTGAGACAATGAACCAGATCTGGTTTACTAGTTTCGTCACTTCAAAACATTTTATGCAATCATAAAAATCCAGACAGAAAAAATATAAAAATCTTTCTTTTTTAGATTTTCATTACGTTGCCTGTGACGGTAAAATAATGAAGCCGTCGTGGTCGGCTTGTCCACATGATGAGAGAAGATTACGACATATATGAAACAAATACCTACTTAATTTCTACCATCTCTAATGCATCAGGTAACAGATATTTTTACGCAAGAATTATGCAAGAACATCCATCAGAATTTGATTTTGGAAATGTTTAAACAATAGCTAAATTCTTTCAATCTTTTGGATATGGCAAGCTCAGTAATTTGTGTTGCAATAATAATAAAATACGTTGTTCTATACATGATCCATTTTGTCAATAATATGAGACCAACAAATGTCCGTACATCAAACGGCAAATTTGAAAACTTACTTATTACTGATGAGGCTGTACTAGGTAAAATTATTAAAATATTATTTACAAGTTAATTAAATCTAAAGGCAGTCATAATAACCCAAAAAAATTAACGATTTTTGCTTGTTGTGTATTAATTTCAGTTACTGTAACATAGCTTGAGAAGACTACAATGATATGCTGCTGGGATATGAGAGCAGATACCGATCAAAAATCATTATGTATGCTTCGCTCAAAAAAGTGAGTAAATCAGCAAGACCTGTTTCCATCATCTCATTCACATTAAAAACTGGCTTTGATTCTTTTGAGTATAATAATGATTGATTGTGAAAGGTGAAATTAGGATAGCAAACGCAAATTATATCAATTTATTTATTAAAAGTAAAACTTAATGTTTAAAAATATGATTTCAAGTTTTTCCGTGAACTCACTTGGAGACTATCTATGTCTATACCTTGTAGACTAATAGAAAGCATCGTTTGTAAATGACCCAAGTGGATCTATGAAGGGCCAATTTTGATGATTTTCCAATGAAGAAAGTGGATTTTCTGATCATTTAATAAGAACATCAACTTGGCCAGTGTGGATTTATATAAAGAGAGAAAGAGGGCAGCGACTTTTCAACTCAATTTTGTAAGTGCTTTTTGGCTGTTTGCTTAGCCTTATTTTCATTCATTTATCTCTCACAAACTGTTATTACAAGAAAATAATAATTGCAGCACCAGATGATTTATATTTTATTAATATCAATTATTGCGGTACAAGTAGTTCCTGTTATTTCTGGCAGAATTAAGCCACCAAGCAAGCGATGAGTACAGTGGATTGGATGAAAAGAATGAAGAAGATTAAGAAGAAGATTACTACGTTTTAATCAAGCTGAATCGCTGTAATTATTTTTCAACCAACCAATGCGTGAGTATTGCACAGATAATCTTAATTTATTTGTAATTTTAAATAAAAGGCGGAATAATTAGTTTAAAATCGATCTTAAAGTAAAAATGACCAAATTACTAATAGTAATTCACTTTAAATTAGTTTTTAGCTACAGATAAAGATAATGCAGATCTCACAAGCTGTTCTGTTAAAAGTGTTTAACGTCAAAAATCTCTGCATTTAAATTTTTTGGTTCAAATATTGATCAGCTTGTTAAAATATTAACCAATTGCTGCTGGTATACTCAGATTTTGGTTACCATCAAAACTGAAGTAAGTTTGTGATATATTTGCATAGCTAATATAGTTCGCTTTTAAACAATGATTGAAAGGGAGAAACTTATGTTCATTACGGTTTGACTAAACATTAATTATATTTGGCAGCCATCCTCCACTCCATTGGGGAGACAGTTTAAGGCGTTTTTGTGTGATGTAGCACGAGCAAATATTTCTTGAATAGGAGTTTAATAAATCTTCATGCAATCAAATGTGTATCAATGATGCATGAACTAACCCTAATTTGCATAATGTTATTTTTACAACAAAGAACATTAGCGCATGCTTTGTACCTTTAATCAAAGGGTACAGCACCACTGCATCAAGCCTTGTCTGTAAAATTTATTATATTTGAAATGACAATAATAATGTACGTGAAATAATGATATGCACTGCATTCATAATTTCAATTTGTAATGATAAGTTATTTTTTGCTCATGTTCAAACATCTAGTCTTACCACTACTGTTTAATATTCCTTTCTTTTTACGATAAATTATGATGATGATTATGACGATGGCATTGGTTAGTCTTATGTCATAAGTTTGCTTGTCGTACTTTTGATTACCGTTACGCATCAACCCACCTGAATTGATAAGGAAGGGTGATTTTTTGCTCTATTTGCATACAGCAAAAAATGTTCACGCGAGAAAAGCAATATAATCAAGAAATATTCCATTACATTAAAAGTAATCAATACTAGTGCTGGTAATAAAAATTTCAATTAAATTTAAAGTTAGGTAGTTGGTTTGTATTTGCTCCAATTTTCTTGTCTAACTGGAATGCTTTTCTTTATTTTTAAAAAACCAATATAAATGCTTTTTTAACTGAAAATGTGTATTTTACGAGTGAATAATTCAATCTTGAGTTAAAAATATATTTAACCGACATTATTGTGAAGATAAGTAAAGTTTTTACGTGACAGGGTCTGTCCTGTCGAGTCATTCGCTTGTATTGATTTTGTTTGATAAAAAAAGGTTATTGGAATATTTTTTGAGACCCTTTTCACAGCATCTCTCTATCGATTCGATGAGGGAGATGAAAATGTTCTTAAACAAAAT
>JAANSO010003842.1:0-10835 GCA_036507315.1 Lepidocyrtus fimetarius | reverse complement strand
GGTTCGTTGTTGTGGTCGACGAACAGCTTTTCTATTCTCTCAAGTGTGCTTTTGTTTTTGTTTTCTTCATGTACTAAAAAGAAAATTTCTGTTGTTATGTAATCCATACATAATAGGAATTGGAAGTGTTCGTGAACTATGTCTTTCTCGTGCGTGACTTTCACCTAATTTTGTTATTTACTAGCAACAAATCGCAATAAAAGACTTCGTGTCATAACAATGAGAAGCGAAAATGAGAGTTTTAAGGAACATATGGTTACTGTTCTTCCCCAGAAATATTTATTTGCACTTTCTCGCACTCGTTTTAAGTAACGTTAAAATCCGGAGGATATAAAACGACGCCAATATATTTCAAAGCACATATTTTAATACCTTACTTAGATTTAACTGTGACACTAAATTTATTTAAGACGATATAAAGAGGAAAAAAATTATAAAGTTTTCAAAATGAAACTGTTAGCCTGCGTCTAATTTAAATCTAACTATAAAACGTATGTCCAGAGACAAGTCTTTTAGGAATTAATTTTCCTTCAAAAACAGTCTTTCTACATTTCTGAAATCATGAATGCTGCTAATAAAAGTGTCTGCGTAGATAATCTTTCGTTTAGGCCTACAATGCTTTCAAAATACGAGAACAGGACAAATAAGATTTTCCAGCTTAACTATATTATTGATAACAATGAAGTCTTCTTTATTTTCATTTTATGGAAGAAAGGGCTTAATTCAAGAAAGATTCCAAAATATTTACTGTTTTAAATCTACTTTCTCTATTTTCTTCTTAATTTACAGCTCTCAATGGAGAAAGTCATAAACTAGAAAGTATGTTTGCGTACCGACAATTGAAATTTTGGAAATGGAAACAATGGAAAAGGAGCCTTGTACCTTTCTAATTGGAGAGAAGAAAAATAGTAAAAAGAACTGGATTCTGCTAAATACTTTCGCATGTACAAAAAAACTTAACTTTTCCGAGGATTTTTTATTCCTGGCTATGTACAGCAAGTAACAAGAAGACTTGGTGGTGATTTTCAACGGAGGTAAATTATCCTTAGGGGGAATTTTTCAGATGGGAATTTCCTTCAGGGGGAAATTGGTCCCAATATGCTCTTTAAGTTGACAGCGTTTGCTTTGTCTGTTCACATACAGTTTTGTAGTGTGCACAGAAACAAAGTAAGAAGCCGCTGTGAGTTGGGTTTTCCCACTCACAGCCGCTGTTAGCAGTATAGTGTGCTTACTCCTTAAATCTTTATTTTTGCAATAAACTAAAAACTTTAGTACTAGTTAATATTATCCCTACAACTTTCTCTGTGATCTTTGGAGAAATTAATTTGTATTTATTTGCTGTTTAATATCAACGTAGAGATTAGTCTTAAGTTCTTAAGGAATGCAAATAACGTTGACCTGAAGAATGATCCTCTGATTGCGAGTAAGAAGGAAATATCAATTCACAGGATAAACAGCCGTTAACTCATTTTATGCACAAATTTAACCTAAAATTGCTAAGGTGTTTCCCCATTGTGCTCTTCCAAGTAAATTAGCTATTTATTTAAAATCGAAAAATATTCAATAATTTTAAGAAATTATTCTCTAATTAAAAACCTGAAACTTCAAAAGCAATTTAAAACAAAAAACAAAAGTTCATTTTACAGAAAACAAAAATCAGTAAGTAATACCCAAAAAGAGCCATCCTTTTTCTTCGTTTTCCTTCCTAGAAAGTGAGCTGAATTGACGGTAAGAAGTCAAACCACACACATTTTTTCAATTATTCAAGAAATTTAAATTGCAGGTTTGGTTAAATGAAATAATATCTCACTTTTGTTAAACCATTTAATTTAAAAAAGTCTAGTTTTTCTCTTTAAATTAAAATTTTCAAACCTTAAAAATTTCACTTTTCTTTATGTTGGGGGAAGAACATTTTTTTAAACTTTTGATGAGAACTTATTCAGCAGTAAAGCAAAAGACACGAAATCCTTGATTTCAGAATCATAGCATTTTGCCAGTGTTGTTCCACTTGACCACTTTATAAATTTGAAAAAAAACAATCTCTATCACTTTCACTTTGACTTGTTCATCTTCCCAAATTTCAAAACGTGTTGTGGACTCCATTGTTAATTTTATTAGACTGAGAACAAAACACTCAATTTTCAAGATAAAACTGCAAGTCTACAGAGAAGCAGAAATTTTTGAAGAGATTGAGGTTTTGAACGAATTGGTGAATACAAAGATGGTTTTGCAATGGAAATGAATGTCCTATTTTCATAAAGAAGAGCTCTTCTTTGTGAATACTTAATGTAGCGGAGGGTATTATTGAAACTTGTTCTACTTTTCTTTGGTTTCTCAATTTGTTCTGTTCTTTATAAATTAAAAAAGGTAAAGTTTAAGACGACGACACTGTGGCTTTTCAATTACAAGTTACATCCAACTTATTAAAGATGCTTACAAAAAACTTGTTTAACTCAACCGCAAACTCCATAAACTCTTCCAAGGAAGTAGTTCACAATTCAGTAGGCAGTCACTTCTACAAACGGTTAAGAGAAAATTTCTTTTCATTTTTTTCTTTCAATTTTTGCAGATTTCACATGTACAACTGACCTACAAATTTTTGACTTAAAAGGCCAATTAAACTACGAGAATAATTTGGCATATTGATTGCAGGTAGATTTTAGATAACCTTCTAGAAGAAAATGATTTCAACAACTTCCTTTCACAAAACATCACTTTTTTGTTGCCAAGACAACAGTCAAGATTGAAATATTTAAATTTTTGTTGTAATTCTCCAGAGGATTAAAAATTGCAATCATTTCTGTTACTGTGATGTGTGACGTCGTTTGTTAAATTTTAATATATATTTATAATATATTAGCGAAGATGGAACTGAAATTTTCTCTTGTAATTGGGTTGTAATTTCATATTTTATGCTTTGCTTATGCTAGCTCAGCCGTTCATTATTTATTAAAATCTTAAGTAAATCTATTTTTTAGAATTTTGATTTTTATAAAAACTGAGAGCGTGAAAAGCTGCTTTTCCAACTGGAGTTTTGTGAACGACTGAAACTGAAGGGGAAGGGAACAATCTGGAATTAAACTGTTTACAGCTCATGACATAATCCATGCTCCATCTTCCAACTCTCCAGTTACTTACAAATATTTCTTAGAGATTAAAAACAGATAGAAATCAAGTTTTAGGAAAGCCTTAGGTATGTACGTTTCTAAAGTAGCAAGCCAGGTCATTTTTTTCGTTTTTGAGAGGTTCGTCCTTCATTGGCATGTCCATATCAGCTTTTGTGCAAAGAAGGCTTTTTGTTTTCCAAAATCTGCTTCTTTTCATATAATCTCTAGCGTTCAATGATGGTTGGTATTTAAGTTCATGTGAGAAAGTCATAAATATTGAGAAAAGAGTTGACAAGTCAATGAAATGGACACGTTCATTTTTACGAACCTCAATAAAGATAAAAATATAAAAAATCTTTTGAAAATCTTAAGTAGGCACTTCAACTTATATGACCAACTCTAACTTTGCAGTTTGGACAACGGAGCATTTTAAAAATATTTCTGGTAGATATCTAGTATTTTAAAAATCGATTCATAATCTAGTGAAAGTTGCAGCTTTGCTTTCCCTCTTTTACAAGATCATATTTTGACATTGTGATGGAAGATGGTTTATACTACTAACGGTTAGAGAGGCAAAATGATTTGTATTATTAGCGTCATTATAAAGTACAAAAATTGGAAGTCTTCCAAAGAAAAGCAGAAAGCTTGTCACAAAACAAACTGGAATATCTACGATACAATGCAGCCTAGTAAAATGGAGTAATTTTGGTTGCGTAATTTCGTTTTTAAATCAAATGCAAAAGTGGATATGGTTAAAAAAAACTGAATAGAGAAAAGCAATTTATACAGTAAAACAAGCAATTTTATGTAGTTTTGAAGCAAGTTAAGCAAGATATCTACGATACAATGCAGCCAAGTCTCTGTTATTGTAATCTTTTCTCAGACTGTGGATTTTAAATTTGAGAAATTGTTTGAGGCGTTGCTTGAATTCATAATCCTTGGCGTTCTGGCTTCATGGTTACTTCAAAGATTGCCTAAAAAACGACATTAAATTATATTTTAATATAAGCATATTCCAACAATTCGTAGATGGTAGGGTGAGAGAGCCTTTCAATAAAATAAACTTTTTAAAACTTAAACATACACAAGTTATGTAGAGCACAATTGATGAAAAATAGTTTAAAGTTAGCTTCATTGCAATAATTTTTTACAAACACTGGTTTATTTTTTAGTGATCTACACGCAATCTAAGACGTGAATCATAAAGGTTTTGAGTGTACTTATATAAAAATTGCAACTTACAATTTGATTTTATTGTCAGGCTCAATTTGAAAAGAATGTTACAAGAGTTTTCAACCCAAATATAAACCACCAAGGCTCCTTCCGTCCAGAAAATTACACTTGGAAAAAAACAGAACAAACATCAAATCAAAAAATGAATTTATCACACAGCGGAAGATAGATTTGCAAAAGAGCAACGAAGTACGTTTTGCGTGACCTGAACAGTTGTCCGCTATTTTTGTCCACTTTTGAAGATAAGACGTTAAAATCAAAGAGGATTCCAAGCAGCCTAATGATAAACCTCTATTGCCTGACCCTGTCACGAGCTTACTTTTAATCCCACATCAATATTGAACTGTTCCAACCTCAAGTTTCCCAGCTCGACTCCCATTCAAATCGACAGACCTCATTTTTATCATATCGATTACAATTCTTCTGGTAATTTATATTTTCCAACGTTTTTCCCTCTTGTATTCAAAATAAAATCCTTTTTAGTTTTCCGGTACATTCACTTTAGCTATAGCTTTTTGAACCTTTTATTTATTTTCTGGGCAGGGGTTGGACTTTTGAAATTTGACATTGATATGTCCAACTCTGATTTTCTGCAAACAATATTTTTTATCCAAGATCCAAGTGTTCATAGATTATTGGCATTTGAAGAACTCAATACGCGGGAAAGTCATCGACACAGAAAAATATTAATATTGTATAAAATGAAAAACCTTTTTTTACAGAATTAAAAAAATGAAAACAGAAATTTTTGGGAATTTTAAGCAAACATTTGACCAAATTGAAAGTATTTTTCATAACCTAACTGCTACGTAATCTTTAATAAGTAGTTCCCCAAGCAATTTGAGAAAATTGTTTAGGAGGTTTTATGAAGTCACAATTCTCCCTTGGCTGTTCTAGTTTCTTGATTACATAATAGAGTGCCTAATAAAAACACGACACTAAATTATATTTTAATTAAGGCTACTTCTAATAATTGACAGATCATTGATCAAGTTGCAGCCTAAATTTAAAATCTAAACTAAACAATGTGTATATAAACGCCTTTTAAAACTTGCAATAACAAAAAGATCATTGACAAAGGTAGAACAACATTTCTCTACTATTCTATTTTTATTCTATCAACTACCAAAACTTCTGTGAATTTAAATTTTTATCTAGCGCCAAATTTTGTATTCTTTGTGCTTGCTGCTCCTATCATGGAATTGGAGTAATTTTTCTGGATATTTCCTAATTTTAATTCATACTTTTGTGCTAATTAAAAAATCCAACGAGTAAGTATGGATGCTTCATATCTGATATATTTGAAAAGTTGTATTTTACTTTTTTATATATAAAATAATATACAGACTTTATTTTCTCTGAAAGAATGTTGGGCTTTGTCATTCCTATTTTCTTATTTTTTCACTACTTCATAAACATTCACACTGAAAATGCGTTTCAAAGGATTCCTATCAGGTTTGTGAAATCACAGTTGCTTCCTTAACAATATTCCTACAAAAGTGTTTTTGCAAATAACAAAAAATATTAACAAAGTGTGTAATTTTGATATTTGATTAGTCACCTTTGAAAGTTGGAAAATCTTTTATTGATTGCGAGTTAATTTATTACTTATCTTTTTGCATTTGTTTATAAGCCTTTTGACAAATATTTGTACGTCGTGTGATTTCCATACAAAATTATTTATTTAACATTAATTAGTTAATCTTGAATCTTTGAATTTACGAAGTTTTTTGATTTCAATTAATAATATTTGTTCTTGATTAACTTGTTCGAAAAAGGAATCGAGGTTAAATAAAAAATCAAATGTATAACTTTCCTCTCTATTTCAATTTTTTCTAGCAAAATCAAAATTCTTTGAAATTTTCTAATAAAATTTGATTAGTGTCAAATGGCATTTTTTGTTGTTCCATTTTGTGTTGAGCAAGTCAAGTTTTCTAAAAACTATGCGAGTCCGATTTTAGTTAACAATTTTTCAAATTCTTTTCATCTTTCTTTACATTTTTAGTACAAAAGTAAAAAATATTGGTATATTTTAAAAAATTGAGTTGGACAGTTTAGGTGTTCCATAAAACATCTGATTAATTTTCCAATTGGCCAAAAACGCAGGTTCTTCCAAATAACAATTCCGTTTGAGTTTCTTTTCAAAACCATCAAAATGTTGTAGAAAACCTAGACAATTCATACAAAACTGTGTTTTTCTCCTGGAATGGCAAGGCAGAGAATTTCAGAAAAATATATCGTTTTCATTTCCCAACTATTTCCCTATTTCTATTAGATAAAATTGAAGGTACATTTTTCTAAGCAGTACAGAATTGCAGTGAAGAATCATACAAAGAAGAAAATACGCGAATTCCTTTCCATTTTGGAAAAGGCAAAGTTCTCATACTTTTGCCATTCTATGAAACTTGAATTGGAAAGAACAGAGGCAATACATTTGTACTTACAGACGAGAAAATGTTCTTCAACGCTTTTTCTCTTTTATAATATCCTAGAAGGTTTAAGAATACCTTTTTTGTTGGAAAACAATCCGTCTAACCGTCGGAAAGATTCCATGAGTTCGTCACAAAATTATTGCAAATGCTGATGACAACGGAGTTTCGATGCACAAATAAAAAGATCAAAAACTATTGCTAAAATGATTAAAAGTCACAACAAATGTTTCTTCTGGTTTGCGATAACGGTCACTCTATTTCTCACCGTTATTTTATTTAAATATCAACTTTAACTATCACAACAATTATTAAATCGGTCTCTCAATAATTAAAAATAATTAACTCTGGTTCTCCTCCGGTGTCCCAAGCTCCTTCTCTGTTGCTGGCTACGCTTCAACTAAAACTCTGGCTTCCCCTTTTCCCTATCCTGTCTGTGCATTACCTGCACCTGATTACAAAAGGGACTATCCCTTCCCAAAGAATACGTTTTCCATTGCGTATCCTTCCTATTCATTTTCACTTGACTCGAGCTCTATCGTTTTCATGTAAGCTTCTCTTAAGTCAAAATCTCGAGAACTTTCCATTCGCTTACGTTAAATTAAAACAAGGATAAACCTGCTCGATCCAAACCTTTTTACTAAGTTCGATTCAAAAACAAACTTTCCTACCAAAGTCTACGAATGCCCCAATATTTTCTACACTCCCCTACCTTAAAGATCAGGGATCTTTAAAACAACAAATCAAAATATTGGGATCAACTAGTCATTTAATTATTTAAAAATCAGGTTTACTATTCGGTTTACTTTATATCTCAACTCATATCTGTACGTGCAAGAAGGAAAAACAAAAAACTATCCTTAACAAAAAATGAAAAAACTCCTTGCAATTCCCTGATGGAGAATCCCATTTGGCCGTACTTTGGTCAATTATTTTCATTTCATGGTCACATAATTAAAATTTTATTGAGGGGATTACCAATTCCCCAAACTCACATACCAATCAATTACTCCAGTCGTATTCTCTCAACTCGGAATGCCAAGAACTATCTTCTCTCTGACTCAGCCTTGTTGTCTATCCACTTTCCATTTTTCAGTGAAAACAGATCCTGTGCAATCTTGTCTCCGGCTTTCTATTAAGATGAATTACTCCAGCCTTCATTTCCAACTACAAACTGCATTCCTTTTCATTTCATTTCTGCAACGATCTCCAATGATATCCACCTTGGTCACTTAGTTCTTATCCAGTTTTATTTTTCTTGTCTATAAGGTTTTCACGATTGCTTCGTCGGGTTTCTCCGTTCTGGGAAAACTCAAAACAAAATTAATTTAAAATCAAGGGTTGTTTTATTCAACCCTTTCACTTCAGTGTTTTCAACATGACTCGGATTATTCATATTCACTTCAGATTCTTTCCGGTTTCCATTTTATTCGACAAACAGATTCATTCTTAAACTTTCAAACCTTTTAAATTTTTGATGGGATACTTCCCCAACATTTCTTTGCAATTTAAATACCAATTTACTTGTGTTATGTGTGATAAACACAGAACACCCATACTCTACCCTCAAACAAAAGTAGACTGCATCTCAATTCGTATCTTTTTCATATTGAATCTCCATTATAATTTTATGTTTCAATCTCGTTTTATCCCAAGGTCTCAACAAAGGTCACATTTGAAGCTTATCAATCATCATTTGAATTCAAGCAAGTCTCTTTACAAATCAAGTCAAATGGTTTCATAAATGTTTTTCTTCCCAAGTTGGAAATTTGCATCTCCTCTTATCAGTGTCTGTGCAAATTCAACGTGACTTGTCTCAAGTGATTAGGTTTCTTTAGATAACCAGTTCATTGAGTACGAGTGGTTTTCTCTGTTGATGGAGCAACTTTGTAGCTACTCCACCCTTCGTGTTCGATTCTCATTTTTCACTTAGGAGGAACTTCCTCTTGGAAGTTCTACCCTCCATAAGTTTTCTTTTGTCATGAACTTTTCCGCAAGACAATATCCCGTAATATTACTTATCCAATTATTTCAGTCAATATAATTTGTCGGTTCTCTCTTGAACTTGAACTTCAAGGCTTGTCAGCTAATTTAAACTGCTCATAGGCCACGAGCTCCTGCGGATCCACAGTTACCTGAACTTATCTCTCAGGCTTGTCAGTTACTTCAACTGCTCAGAGGCCATGAGCTCCAATTAGTCTCCATTCTTCAAAGAGAACAAGCTTTCTTTAAAGATAATCATTTCTTTGAATTTAAATTTTGTCTACTACTTTTCATTATAATACTTATTCCTGCTCTTTTTATCTCTAAGCGGGTGAGAGGTTTGAGAACACCCCAACATTTCCATTATGCTCTTTTTTCTCTAATCGGGTTGGAGTCTTTGAGAACACCCCAACATTTCCCTCATGGTTAGGCTGATCCGGTTAGCTTTCTTCCTCTTATGAAGGATATACTTTACGTTTCTCCATCTCTTTTTTTCTCTAATCGGGTGAGAGGTTTGAGAACACCCCAAAAACAAAACAAACAAGAAGTTTCATAATTTTTTTTTCTTCTTCGGACGCTTGAGTCCATTGGTTAGCTTTCTTTCTTTCGTAATGAATAACTTTTCTTAAAACTCTTTGTAAGGAAAAACATCCTACATCTTAAACAAGGACTCGTTTTCTCCAGAAACCAATTCCTCAGAGATTTGACTGGTTTGGGTTTAACTTGAGGAAGGCATCATCCCAAATCTTGAAAGCCGCTCCGTATTCTCCCATAACCAACTCCGCAGAGATTTATCTGGTTTGGGATTTGCTTAGCTTCATCCAATCTTGGATGAAAATTTTCTTTCAATACTCTATGGGGAACATTTCATCCCATATCTCCATCATTTACTCCAGATTCTCTGCTACTTCTTATCTTTCATCACTGCCGAGGTAGGTCAAACTTAGTGATTCAGAGGTTACACGCTACGATGTAACTTGATCATTCTCCAACTCCATCACTTGATGTAGATCGCCAGCTTCTGTGATTCAGAGGTTACGCACTTTCGGCGCAACTTGATCACTTGAACTCCATATCAGGTCACAATCTATGATTCAGAGGATACGCTCTGACGGCGTAACTTGATCACTCCATACTTCAGGTCATGCTGCTTCAGTGATTTTGAGGTTTCGCTCTTGATCACTTTAAACTCTTGTTACTCCTTTGCTAGCTTTTTCGTCGGGGTCCTTCATTCTAGCGGCTCCGTATGTTGTTGTAGTAAGTGGGGAGACTTGATAGTTCAGAGGTCCCGCCATGTAATCAACAAACTCAAATCAAATAATCAAAATTTAATTAGCAGGTCTAATAAGTTTTCCGCATTTCATACCATTCAAGCAAAACAGTTAAGTTCAAAAATTTAACAAATTACATTCTCAAACCAGTTATTCCCAAATCAATGGGCCATACCAAATTCTTTTGATCAAGTCATTCACGCCAGTTTTGTCAACATCAAAAGCCAATTCAGTTCACAGCTACTGGTTACTCCTATCCAACGCCATCAGCAACAACGTCAGAATGCAGCGGACGTACAGAGTCATCCATGGTTTCCTTCGCCAATCCCGATTCCCAAACATTCTTTTCACTGCATGATCGATCATACTTCATCGATCACCTCTTCCTTCCGTTTCCTCCAAATATCCCAACCGTGGGCTAATTCAGGCAAATTAGTGGTTGCTTGAAAACTCAAAAAAACAAACCAATTAACAAACCATAAAATCTTTTAATCCTATTCCGCAGGATAAAACAATCACAACAAATCGCATCTCTTTATTTTAATTGAATGAATAATTAAATTTAATTATTTAAAGGATTGGATAAACTCCCTGCTCCAATCATTTGGCTTCCTAGTTCCACTTATGCATACTCCATTGTCACTTTTCACAATTCCATTGGTTCCCGTTAAATCTCGGTGGTGCCTCCAAAATGTTGGAAAACAATCCGTCTAACCGTCGGAAAGATTCCATGAGTTCGTCACAAAATTATTGCAAATGCTGATGACAACGGAGTTTCGATGCACAAATAAAAAGATCAAAAACTATTGCTA
>JAANSO010003841.1:0-10839 GCA_036507315.1 Lepidocyrtus fimetarius | reverse complement strand
GGTACTAACTCTTTGTTAGCCCAGAGAATCTTATAAGATGATGAGATGAAAAAGAGTACACAGGACGTTATGGACTTGAAACGCACAAAAACAACCTTTTATAAATGTGATGATTCATTGAAAATATCAGAAGACAAGTTAGGAAGCGTATTTCAACCTCGATTGATACATTCATTTAGACACTGCACTAAAAGAAAAAATAATCATATCAATCGAACTGATATTTTATTTATTCAGCTTTATTTACTCAAGTATTTTTATTAGGGAATGATTTCTGCTTAGGATGTTAAATGTGAGCCCACTTCCAAAAAGTCAGCGTTTTAATTCGCATATAATTCAACGTAGGTAATGTAACGTAATACTTTACTGGATGTATCTAGTAAACTTAGTAAATGATGAGTTAAATTCTTCCAATTCAAGTTGAGCATATAAAATATCAGGAATTCTATCACTCAAAGTGAGTGGCTGTGTGTTGGGCTTGTTATAAAGAGTGATGAGCTTTATAATTACTCTTTTTAAGTATAAATTTTATAAATGCCAGTGAGAGATCGTGGGAGAAGCAAACCTACAGGACTAGTAAAAGGACGCTTGACTTGGATACAATTTGAAGTTTGCCGTTCATTGTACTCAACGTTTATTATAAAAAGTTGATTCAACATTTTCTGGATTAGTCATCCAGTTGACTTTAACAATGTTTCCCCTCATCCTGGTCATGTACAAGGGAATGACAGAGACTTTTGTAGTTTATTTAGTTTTAAAATTCTAAATACTAAATCCACCATTGCTTTGGTAGCGGAGCTGATGACTGCAGAAAAAAACTTTTAGATTACTTGCAAGTAGCGCAATTTCAAAGAAAGAAAACATTTTCAGCTTTTTACGTGATGGATACATCAAACGAGACCTAATTTACTTTTATTGTTTTCCTTTCTCGCTCGTTTTAAAATTTTCGCATTGAAGCTATTCCTGTTTAGTGCTGATATTGCAAAAATCATTTTTTCTCTTTTTATAAAAGCTACAAAAGGTTCACTTATGTACACAAAAGGTTTTACCTAAATTATATTTTATTCACTGCAACATGCATCTTTTAATGGGCTTGCCAGGTTCAGGTTTTGTCTAAAGTACCAAGCTTAAGCTTATCCTGAAATAAAAATATAAACAGGAAGCAAAAAAGATGCATTTTAAGACACATGGAGTAGATTTAAAGTAACAAATCGATAGTCAATATCTAAATTTTATGTTATAAAATGATACAACAATAAAATTATAAGACTTATGGCCTTGAGACTAGTCTGAATAGGATCCCAATTAATAAGCGGAAGGGAAGCTTTTTTGCAATGTGATCCTATGAGATAGGCAGATAGAATAAAACGTTATAAGTTTTCCCATTTGTGTTAATTCACGCCCAAACGTAAATTCAAGTTCATGAATGTAGTTTGCTTTAAAATTCACTAACCCTTTCATTTAACAACCATTGTTAAGATAATTTTAGGACTAGTGGTAAGGAGACTTGCATTTATTGTTTTGCTTAATACTTGCTTGCGCAAAACTTTAAAAAGGATACCTACTCTTTTCATTGTAGTTTGAAATAATTATAAAGTTTTTATTAACATAACATGAAAACTTTTTATCCCGGAGAAAATGATACAAAAGAAAAAATTATTGGGCTTGGCGATCTGGAATACTGACGTAATAGCGTATTACATACCTAATAAGCCATATATCGTTCGTAACATTTAATAACATTTAATAAACCTATGTGTATGTTATTAATAATTTATTTCTATAATTTCACTATCTTTAATGGCATATTTGCATAAAAGGTTAAGGTTTTCAGTAAAACAACAAGTTTTTATCAGATTACACTTAGATTTTTACTGACAATGAAAGAAACAAAAGCTGTCACCATTCATATTTCTCAACGCAAAAATGTACTCAATTTTCTTAAAAAGCGACTCATCAAATGTTTTGAAAATTTACTTTAATTCTGCTTACTTTTTATGCATTTCCCCTTACCGATTTATTATTAAAAACGATTCATTTCCTTCAGTTCAAATTCATAAATGGCTACCTCAAATGGTAAGATTTTTTAAAAATATTTACTTGTATAATATTTCAGATATCCAATTAAGCTTTGATTATATTTATAAAACAACTTTGCAGCTAGTTTGTGGAGCAATTCAAATTCTCACCATTTTAAATATAGTAGTATTTCGATGGAGTATGTTAGTACCGGAAGTCCTCAGGAAACCTCCGCCTGCTCAGTATTTTTTCACTTTGTCGCATCTGTGTAGCCATTTCCTGAATATTGTCTCTTGTATAAAAATTTGGACGAATGAGAAAATGTTTGCAAACATTTTGATTTTCATTCTTCATAATAATAACATTACAGGGTCAATGTCAAGATCGCCAGTACTAGTGGCTGATAAAACACACTCTAATAATTGCAATTGGAGTAGAGCAAGCACAATATTAGGGATGAAAAGTGGAAAGCATGTATGTTCTACCATAAAAGAATATTATGAAATGACATTTTAATTTAATTCTTCCAACCAAAACGATATTTTAGATCCAAAATGGTATAATGATTCAACTGATGTGTATTATTTACTTTGGAGCGGCAATACTTTATGTATACGATCAAGTACTATTTCCACTTCAGTTTTTTGAATTTCCACTGCCATGGAGCAATCCAAAATGTCTTTTAAGATCACAAGAAATCTTTTCTTGGGGCATACACAGTGGCAATAAAACAATGGCTTTGGATAATTCATCTGGCTTTCATGGATTTCTAGCCACTTTGCTGNTGGATTTCTAGCCACTTTGCTGCTAATTAGCTCAGTGACTAGGTACGTGAATGATGTTTCCGTTTTCACATAGAAGTAATTAAATTATGTAAGTTTAATTATGTGTAAGCAGGGCTGTCACCCGATACTTTGGCAATTTGCTACTGCTTTGTGGCGTTTTGACCCTATGGACAGTGGTTCGTCGCAATGTTGACCAAATAAGATTCTCAAAGTTCTCTCCAGAGTTTGATATTGAAGCATCGCTTAAACTTATTAAAAAGTACAATTCAGCGTTGTTTTCCATAACATCTGCTAAAAGAAACAATGCACATCAGGAATGGAAGTTTGTTTCCTCCAAATATCATGAAATCAAGAATTTAGCAGAGCTAATAAATAAAGCATTTGGCACTACAGTCATTTTATCAATGGCTCGTGCAATCCTCTACAATTCGGCAAATATGGATGACGCAATTTATAGAGAAACCATTACAAGAAAAATCCTCCTTATCATATTAACTTTAAATGACTGTGTGGTATTCCTTCTTGCAGCAGATATTAATAGTCAAGTAAGTTTGAATTTATAAAGTTGTTTAAAAATGTGGCAACGAATCATTCAATTAAATTCTCATAATTACAGTTGGATTATTTTCGGCAATGGATTAGCAAAGAAAACAACAAAAATAATGTACCCTTGAGTGAAATAAACATTGTATTGCATGAAATTAGTTCAGCAAGTATTGGCATCCGAGGAGGAAACATGTTTACAATTACATACTCTTTGCTGTGGAGTGTAAGAAAACTATTTTTTATTGAATCTAAATTTTTGATAATGATTTTAACGTTCAAAAATGAATGAATTTTAGGCCCTGACCGCGGTTGTCACATACTTCATAATATGCATACAAAGCCGCACGGGACAACACAATATACAAATGCTTGGATAGAATACTTGTTTGTAAACTATAATTAAGAAACACGGGTTTCCTAAGATAACATCTAACTCTCCCCTCCAATACAAAAAAAAATTTAAACTTTTATTCGTTTCTAAATGGAGTACAAATTGTTCTTAAAAGTACTAACGAAATTGAAGTTATCTGATGAGTGACAAAACTAAAAACTCTACTTGTAAGGCCTGTAATTTTGATGATGATAATGTCTTTGTCCATTTCGCATTATATTATGATGACCGTGACCATATCCATGAGTGGTTACCATTGGAGTAATTCCGTTGCATCCATCGTTCCCATTGCAGTTACATTCTAGCCCCGATTGCCTACTTCCGTTGTTTTCAACAGCCATTGCTGCCATACATCCGTTAACGTTGTTAGCAAAAGCCGCACAAAATCGTTCAACCTGCATGGTCCCATTATTTGTAATTTTCATCCAACATTGTGGCTCTATTATTTACAAAGAAATTTTAGCACTTTTATTACATAAACCCCAAAAGGTATAAAATTTAATTCACCAGCACATTCCCGTAAGTACTTTGAAGGAGGTGGATTATCCATACAGCCTTCATCTCCATCAAAATCCCTCATTTTGCAGTGATAGCATCTTAAACCTTAAAGAAAATCCCTCAATAAATAAATTGGTTTCTTAAAATGAAATTATTAGATAACTTGTTTTACCTTCGGTTGTATGAAATCCTACAAGGAAAAAACAACAAAATTGAATAAACGACATCGTTTTTTAGAACCAAACTTTTTCAATATTTTAGAACTTTTATTTAATCCAACTTTACTGACCTTCCACTTAAAAATGCCGAAACCGGAAAACTTTTCCGACATTTTAAGCAAATTTTATTTAAAGCATTTGTAAATTTTTCGTAGTATAATGCTAATCTTCACATTTAATTACAGCCAATTTGTCTGTCACTTTCGATGGATGTTTTCATTGTTTACGAAAACATAGTACGATTTATGTACCTACTCCACTCACGCAACTTGTAAAAATCCACAAAACTTTGCGTGATTTTAAACAAATATTTTGTTACAAGTTATGGAGTGGAGAAAAAATCTCATAATATAGAGTTCATTTCATCCATAGTACTTTTTAAAGAATGCAGTTTATTAAGCATATAATAAATTTGTTTGTTCTACAAAAGACAAAAACGTAAACTGCTGGTAACTGTCAATCAAGCTATTTACAACTTATTTTCAAAAATCAGTAGTAGAAAGATGTTACGTTTAGTTTCAGTATTGTATAAAAAATAGAAACATTTTGATCACAAATGATAGAAAAGGGAATAAGAAAAAACTATAATTTTGGGTTATAGGCTCACAGACTGATGATGATTTATCATGCGTACAATTACAGTCTCATTGACTCTTTTTAATCCCTTTCTTCTTCCTGATGTGTCGGATAAGCTCTTGCAGAAGAATACTGAGGCTTGTGATTTGCCAAGTAAGCAGTTTGTCTAGCAGGCCGTGCTGGAGGAGGGCCGCCAGCACTGGTAGAGCTTGCGCTTCCACCTTGTAAGGGTGGAAGGATAGGTCCTTGAAGAGGAGAATAAGCTTTGTCATTTGGAAAGTGAACCACAGTCTTATCAACAGGCTCATATTGCAAATTGACAGTTGGAACTCCAGAGGAAGGCTTGAGCTCATCAACTTGTGCATCATAAGTTTGCTCTGGTTTCTTAAGCAAAACGTTGATTTTGGGACCCTTTCCTTCAGTCTGTTTAAATCCTGCTTTGATGAGCTCAGCAATTTTATAGTTGGGAATCTCAATGTCTACAACGGATTCGCCTCCTTTGGGTCCTTGAAGCCAGAGAATGTGTTCTGACCGAAGGGCAATGGCGTCCTGATTAACACCTGCGCAGTTTACTTTATATCGGCCATCTCCGGTCTTTTCGGTTTTGCATTCAACGCCGAGATTTCCCCCTGATCCACCACTACTGGCCAAGGATTGCTGTTGGGGCCGAGGCAGGGCGTATGAAGCCATTGCGTGGAAAAGGATGATGCACGTCTATATAGAAAATCAGAATTTAAAAAATCTTTGATTTAAAAAAGAATTGAAATATTTTATTCACAAAATCCAAGTAAAGAAGTTACCGAAACAAGTTTCATTTTGAATTATATATTTTAGCAAATCCAAGTCTCAACAGTTAACTTTACACGGTTTGGTTAAAAACACTGTGTGATACTGAAGGAGATTGTCAACTGAGATGAAAATTAAAGGTAGTTTAGAGATTTATATACCCTTACGATGTGGTCCTAAAGTCTGGCCTATTCATTTCCCCGAAAGGTCTCATTATCATGCAAGTTGACATGCAAAAATTACTCAATTCTTTTAGTTGTAACTATTTTTGAACAATACTACTTCTTAGGATTAGATTAGCATTTGCAAAAATAATCACTTGTATTACATATAAAAGGTGAGAGAAGGATAAGAGGTTGACCAATAATTATACACGTCATGCAGTTTTATTTATTTTAATGCACTTGTTAAAATATTCAAAATTAATTGTGATAATTCGATTACATTATTTCACTAATAAATAATAATCAATTTGTCAGGTTCTCAAAAACGATTCTATTTTATAATAACATTCTTCTATAAATAGTCTGACGAAACCTGAGAACACAGGAGTACTTCAGGTATGATTGCTATTATTATTACCTATAAAAAATCTGAGTCTTATGTCATCATCGCCATTCATTGTATGCAAGCGTACGTAGTAGGAGGTTGATAAAGTGCACCAAGATCTTTAAAGGACTCTCTAAATCACCCTTTGATGCCCAACCAACCTTTCAAGTATTGACTTTAAAGAATATTTACACATTAATACTACTCCCTCATTGTTATTCTAATTTTTTGATGCATCCAGTGTTGCCCAATTTTTGACCAAAGACAAGTGAAAAGGGGAATAACCACTTATCGACGTGTGATAATTGTGCTCACTTAAAACCCAAGTTCATAATATGCATGTATATTAATGTAATCAATTATGAAGCCTTTATGAATTTACTCCAAGTTAACTGGTGACAAAAATGTTACTCACATTTTGAAATTTTGGCACGTACTTTCACTTAAATAAACACGAAATTAACATGTACTGCTGCAGATAATGAATGGATTGTGAATGACAAGAAGAGTACTCAATTTGTGTCAATGGACAACAAAAATTACAATACAAAGGTAATCAGTATAATAACGAGACTTGTGCATTGTAAATATATTAAAACCTACCTGTGAAAATCTTTTCCGATTAATGCAACAAAAATAAGTTATGTAACAGTTTGACCTAAAAGTAAACTTTTAACGTGTTTCAAATTGTGTTCTTTTTATGTACCACATACAATACACGGTTGACTAAAATTGCATTAGTAATTACTTGCACGTACAGTTTTATGATGAAACGGTTGAACAATAAAATTACTTCCTATGTATGATTTTTCAGATGAGTAGATTTAAAAAGCATAGAGATTTATTTTATTAATCAGTAAACTGACAATCATAAAGTCCTACCACCCGGCGGATAGAAATTTTAAGCTTTATGTCGATTTTATTATAACGAAAACTTATTAAGATTGCATAATTGTACGATATTTCTTCTGGTCTTCTACCATACTCAAGAAAACTTTGTATTTTTTGTCATGAAATCTGTAAATGAAAGAAAAAATTATAATTAATGAATTTTAATGAGACTTTGAATTTAATTTTGTAATGTCCATACTTTTTGGCTTCCAAGTCAGGTTTAAGTACAGTGCACCCTCCAGCCATTCTTGATACTACATCCCTTAGATCAGCCTTTTCACAAGCTGCAGCTGCGGATATTCCAGCGCCCAAAAGTACTGGTTCTGGACAATCTGGAACAACAACAGGCAAGCCAGTTGCGTCCGCGTGAGCTTGCAGATACAGCTTTGATTTTGCTAGACCTCCGCAAATAACAAGATCTTGGAATGTGTGTCCGTTCTTTTCCATTGCTTCCTTTATATGACGACTTCCGTACTATAAAAGTGAATAGTTTAATAAAAGTTTGTATAAAAAGCAAATGTCGTGGTAAACGATTTTTCAGTAATTCAACTTACAGCTAACGCTTGCATTGTAGCTAAATAGAGAGCAGCCAAATCTCTAGCTGAGCTGGACAAAGTTAAACCGCAAACCATTCCCTTGAGAGAAGGATCGGCAATAGGAGACCGATTTCCGTGAAAATCAGGCCAAAGGTTAGATACAGCTTTGATTTTGCTAGACCTCCGCAAATAACAAGATCTTGAAATGTGTGTCCATTCTTTTCCATTGCTTCCTTTATATGACGACTTCCGTACTATAAAAGTGAATAGTTTAATAAAAGTTTGTATAAAAGCAAATGTCGTGGTAAACGATTTTTCAGTAATTTCAACTTACAGCTAGCGCTTGCATTGTAGCTAAATAGAGAGCAGCTAAATCTCTAGCTGAGCTGGACAAAGTTAAACCGCAAACCATTCCCTTGAGAGAAGGATCGGCAATAGGAGACCGATTTCCGTGAAAATCAGGCCAAAGGTGCATATCTTTAGTTAACTCATTTGGATTGGGTTCATCCATAATCATTTTTTCAAGATATGACAACACTTTTCTGTAAAATTATTTACATGTGCATGAAAGAAGAGTTTAAATTCAAATTTATTATCTCTTTCCACTCTTTCTTACCCGAGACTGTTGTTGTTTGCCTTGGCTAGTTCAGGATATGCTACATGTCCCATCACAATGTGATCCAATAATTTACCAGCAGCACTTTGTCCTCCTTCGGTCAAATAAAAGTCGTTTAAAATTGTGATCCAATAATTTACCAGCAGCACTTTGTCCTCCTTCGGTCAAATAAAAGTCGTTTAAGATTACCCCGTAGTAAGGTCCCCACACTCCAGGTACCATAAGTTGCTTTGGATGGAGTGCCATGTGACAAACAGAAGTTCCAGAAATAAGTGCCAATCTTCCCAATCCTACTTGATCTTTTGGAACGTTTCCACACCCAATCATGCCCAAAACACCAGAATGGGCATCAATCATTGAGTATCCTACTTTAACAGTAGGTTTTAATCCCAACTCTTTTGCTGCCTTTTCTGAAATTTGATGTGAATCGCCAGGATATGAAAACGTTTTCCCGATCTTTGGCAAAGCGTCGGAAAGTCCAACTTTGCTGAAATAAGTTTCATCCCAGTGGTTCCCATCCTTTTCATTTACATGAGTCCATTTGCATACAATGCAGCACATGGACCTGTCAAAAGTTCCAGTAGCTTTCCAGTGCAAAAAATCTCCAAGATCGAAAAAGTGCTTTGTCTTTTCAAAACTTTCAGGAATGTTTTTCTTAAGCCAAAGCATTTTTGGAGTTTCCATTTCCAAAGAGATTGCCCCACCCACATATTTCAAAACTGGATGGTTAGTAGAGTTGATGAATTTTTGTTCGGCACTTGCACGATGGTCCATCCACATAGCAATGTTCCATGTAGGATCGCGAGATTTGCTTACAGAGACTGGATTTCCATCTCCGCCTATAGCAGCGATAGAACATGTTGCACAAAATGCTATACCAATAACATCATCCGCAACCTGAGTGTCACCCTCAAGGACTTTCTAAGCGAAAAAGGAAGATTGTGTAAAATTTCAAATTAATTACTTAATTACAAAACTCTGGTTTGCAATTTTACCTTAACAGTTGTGATGCAAGCATTCCAAATCTCGTCAGTGCTCTGCTCATAATATTTTGCCTCGGGATTATTAATACGAATATCTTGAACAGCCGATTTTAGCAGTTTTCCTGAGTCTACAGTGAAAAGTCCAGCTCTGACACTTCCGGAACCGCAGTCAACTCCGATAACATACTGGCTTGTTTTCATTTTGAAGGGTGAAAATTTCCCAAATGCTATTAATTATCTCAATTTTTTTCTTGTTCTTTGCGCAAATAGTAGTTCCAGCCGGGGCAGCAGGCAAAGCAAAAAAGACATTCAATCATGCAACGCAGTTGATATTAATACAGACGCAAAGTGATGGGTTTGACGTGATAACTCCGAAGTAATGATGATGATGAATGTCTTGTATATAATCGAATCATAAAATGGTAATTATTCGTAGCATTCAGGAATAAGAACTGTGTAGAAAATATTTGACGGAATAATAGCTGAGGTGGTCCAAGTAAGACATGGATTTGGCATGTACTAGACGTCCTTCAATCTTTGTGGAGTTGACTTAACAAAACCTGGACTAATGGAGTGATAGGGATATTTACACAAGCTTAATAATTGAAGTAAAACGTAGACATATGCTAAATAACTTGTCACACATCAAACAGTGATGTTGATAAAAAGTGGCAAAGCTGTGCTGATGAATAGAATAGTCAAAGTTAATGCTGTTGTTTAAGCATAAAATGTATCATCGGTCAAAACCTGGCAGGGTTAATGGCAGCAATGACTGATATTAATAGTAATTGTGTGCATGATAAGCTTTCCCAACCACTCAAATTAATGCAATTAACACATGTGTTCTCCATGCTCATTTCTTACATCTCTTGGAGTCCAGTTAAACCACTGAGAAAGAATATTTGACATTTAGTAATTATACAGACAAGTAGCCACTACTTGAGTCTATGATATGCAGCTGCATAATATGTTCGAGCAATGTAATCATTCGGATTGCACCATCATCATCTCCCAAGCTCACATGAACTGTAAAACTAATAGTTTTAGGAAAGTTTTATTTGTTTACTAATCGACACATACAGCTTTTCACACGATTGTTTTTACAATCTAATAATAAATGAATATCAAAATGTACAAGTATTTGCACAATTAATGACCGTATTTTATCATCACACCAAATAATGTACAACTCTCTAGAATGGAAAATTTTCTGTCCATGAACAATTTGTCTAAAAGTGCCTATTCATTACTGGAATTATTTTATGTATTGAGAAATTATAGATACAATTTGAGAAAGTGAATCAATGGACGCAACCTCAGGCATCACAGTTTGCATAATAATTTGCTTCAAATATAGGTATGTTTATTTATTTGAGTCAGAATCATAATAACTTTACTTTAGTAAATAGCACGTTTTTGGCAATTTACATGTTTTGTACACAGAC
>JAANSO010003840.1:0-10839 GCA_036507315.1 Lepidocyrtus fimetarius | reverse complement strand
GACAGACAGACGGACGGACAGACAGACAGACCATCAAAGCCAAACCTATACTAGCTTCACTACGTTCAGCTAGTAATAAGCTGTGATTGAAAAGGAAATTATTTATTGCATTACTCTCGGTTTCCTGTCCTTTTAATAAGCTTTAGTTTTAATTCAAACTTGCTATAAAATCGGGATATATAACAGGTTGTCCAGTTGTGTATCATCTGTAATAAATACAAAACCGCACCCCTTCCGAATGGCAAGACTCTTCTGCAGAAATTATTAAGTCATTTCCCACTACAAGAACATTTAAGTATAAGTACGTCTTTCGATCAAATTAACCCACCTAAAATCAAAATTTATTATTATTCTTTGCGGTGCTACCAAGTTCTTCAGCTTTCATTCTTCGTTGCGTTCATTCATGTTTATTTAACTCCTGCCAATGTAAACTTATTCCATATTCTATGATTTCAATATGACTACAATTTCGAATTCTTCTACTTCAAGCTAATTGTTCACTATCATCGTCATCAGAGTTAGCATCATCATCAGAAAGCTCCAAGGAGTTCAGAGAATACTCATATTGTAATATATTATATGGTTTGTGTGCTTTAGATAGGCAGCATATTATATAAATCAACACAAGGACACACCAACTCAAACAGTCACTAAATTGCATCCGGCCGGGAGCGGCATCTCCTCCGGAAGAAATATCATCTTCTTCCATTTGCTGACTTTCAAGAGCTCAATTTCTGACTCACTCACTGACAAAGCACACGCCATTCATATTCCACTTCAATTATGACTACTACTACGAATTATGTACTTGAAATTAGCTATTGTAAATAATGATACTGTGCGAAACCGAATGACGCATAATATTTGCAAGGGTGATCGTCTATTTTCGCTTCTCGCTGATGTGATCTAATGAAATGAACATTGTAAAAATGGACATTTCTATAATGTTGTGCTCTACGATAAAGAGTACAGTGCAGGAAAGAGCACTTGCTACACTACATAAAGAAAGCTCTACTTCGTTTAATTTGCTATGTGGATTAATTTTAATATGTATTTGATTACTTGCTCCAAACGTAAGTTATGATTTCGGCAGGAGTGTCTGTCTGTTCGCTTGTAGTTTGGCATCTCATATAATTTTACGATACTCAAAGTATGTTAGGGCAAATTTTGGCGTGGTAGCAAATACCACCTATAGCAATATTTAAAAGCCGACACCGGAAGTAGCCGTTATAAAGTTACAAAAGACAACCTATGACAAGTGGTCACGGAAATGGGAATGATTTGAAGACTCCGAACATGGCATTATTTTTATAAATTCAGCAAATGAATTTTTGCAAACGCTTGCAACATATAATACATACAAGGTTGATATTCCGACTTGGAATATGACATTCATTTTTTAAAATTTTCATTGCATTTGCAAATTTTTCTAGTAAAGGGATTGATTTTTACACAGTAAGATTTTAGAAGATTTTGGATAAGTTTTTTAAATAGTAATAGGTTGACCTAGTAGCTACGCAGGCTTGCAGTATTTTATTTGGATAAAATTGAAGTAGCAGCTTAATTTTGAAATGAAAATGTTCTGTGTTCTGATCCATAGCAAATCAAAAGTTTTATTCATTCATAAACTCCAACTGTTAGAATAGGTACATACTGCAATCATATGAAAACACATGTTAAGTTTCTTCATTCATGTGTTTACGCGACAAAATTGGTTTCAAGCTCAAATAATAAATGCTACTAGATAAAATTTATTATAGGTTTAATCGAATTCAGAAGTATTTATAGTTAGTGGCTAAAAGATTGAGCGTACTGAATTAACAAATGACAAATTTCCTATTTTCTAACTTATGACTAACTTAATCTTTAAGCTTGTTACGCTTACAGTAAAACACTGCCCACAAATGAAATAGTGCACACATTGGAAAAAATAAAAATCTATGCCAAAAGTAGAGAAAGTGAATAATTTATGGTGGACGATACATATAGATACATGCGATAGCAAGCTGCGAATTAGTGAATAAACCGGCAACAGGGGCACACAGAGTACACTAACAAAAATATAGGTACTTAAACATCTTCTGTGATGCTAAAACTTTCAAAATGATAATGAATGGGTGAATAAATTCCAGCATGAAATGAAATGTACGAGTGAGCCAAAATGTGCATAGCTAGTATATAATCTCAATAAATAAACCCCAAGTAAAAAATTCTATTCCTGCTTCATTTTTGAATGGAATGTAGGAAACAAAATTGTCAGTCTTTCATAAAAAATATGAAAAATAAAAGCATCACTATCATCCTTTTCCTAATCCTCAAAACGCAAAATATTTTATACAGAACACTACATTTTCTGACAACATTATTCGTGTTTTCTTTGGTTATTACATTGCATTACATTGCATTGTTAGCAAGATCATGAAATGATACATAAAAATGTTAATTATGAACAAAATAAATTTCAATATTTAGCATTAGTTTCAACAAAGCAAATAAAAACTTGCTTCGTTGTATAAATAATGATATAATTAATATAAATTATATTTACAAAAATATAAAGAAAACCATTACGTCAAACTTTTCCAATGATGCACCTGTACTTAATTTAAAATGATTCATCTCTTATGTAAGCGATAATACATACTGGAGAGGAAGAGGACAAGGTCTGTGTCCTGTGCAACTGATAACGCAGCTTATCAATTAGCCTTCAATATTTTTTGTTTTAAAACTAGGATGTGGATGATGATATTTAAACGACTGGACGATAATTGCCAGTGTAAGTGTTAAGTAATGCGAGAATATAAGTGGGCGTATTGTAAAATGAAACATTTTTAGCTGTACATTGATAATCCTATGGTCGCCATTTAGAATATGGCAAAAACTAAACTGGCAATGAGGTTAGCCCTGCTTTCCAAGGGATAAAAAAGTAAGCTGCAATCAATGCAGCGGCAGTAATACCCAATCAATTATCGATTGTGGTTCTTCTGATAGTAGCTTAATGTTTTACGTAGAAATAGGCTTGTTACTCAAGATTATGACGCCTGAAATGCCAGCATAATATGTTTTTATCCTATTTACTTAATTTACTTAAATAATATGAGTCATAGCAACATGTTTCGCTCAGTCAGCAATTCCACTTTATGCGTATTTGCTTGTATAGTTAGTATACAATGTTACATATTTATGGTAAATATAAACCAAACTTTTGTAATGCGCTGTAATGTCATCGGATTGGTGATTCATTAAAACTAAACATTTACACTCTGAGACGTTGTTTTTCGTTTGAAAGCCAAATTAAATGTTATGAGTTAACAAAAACTACGAAATAAATTTTATAATCATATTAGGAAATAATTCAGCATTTTTCTTTGACATAGCATTTAGCAGAGAGTTTCAAGAAAAAATTAATCTTACTTTGCTAATTCACACTTTCACTCGTTTCTTTTCAAATCAGCTTAAGTTATTATTATTTTTGTGGCATTGAGAACGCTGGTCGACTTCATCTACTAAATCAACGCGGCGATGATGATCGAACGCCACAACCTTTTCACCTAAAACCTTCTCAAAAGTTGACAGCAGATGCTTACTGCATTATTGCCTTCGAGGTACTCCTGGTTCATATTACTTTTCTTTTCTTGTGTAAATATAAAGTACTTACACTCTTAAATCAATAAAGCATTTATTAAAGGTATTTTTTGAATAAAAACATGCTGGCTTTCTGTGCAGCATACAGATACAAGGGTTTTTGTGAAAAAGAAACAAGTACGGAATTTATTTTACAGGTTTTACCATGAAAAGAAATTGTTGCTTTTTATCATCATCCATCAAATAAATAGAAGCAGGAAGGGGAAAGTAGATGACATGACATGCTAAACAGTCACAAACTCAAAGAAGTATCAAGATTATGAGTAAAAGCTAGCAGGTTTCTGTTCCTTTCTTCAAAAGAGTACACAACTGGATTATTGTGTTACATAACTCCCGAAAAAGTAGAGCAGCCCCATTTTTTTCTGAGTAAACTGAAATGAAGGTTCATCAGCACCATCATGATCACGATAAAGAAGATCATCATTATTATCATCATCCATATGCCCGTATACATCGTCGTCATCGTCATGATCCATCCATTTACCAAATTTAAATAAATTCTAACACTAACACCTTTCTCTCACATAGAGGAACATAATAAAAAAGCTCTTCTGACTAAAAACCTGCAGACCATACGACGGGAGTTACAGGAGTTATGAGGCTTGAAGGATACACAGAGAAAAAATATGATAAAGATAATGATTCAGTTATGTCTATGAATAAGTATGTTTGAAAACTATATTTATTTACATTATATTGTGTGATGTATGCAAAGCGTGTAGTTTGACAAGGATGATTATGACAGCTTATGCACATCTCCCTCCTCTTTGCTCTACAAACGTAAACATAAAACCAAAAAATATTTTTGGAGACGAATGAATTATTTGCAAGAATATTAGAGAGCCAGGTATGTATATAATGTAGAGATGATAATAATATTAGGCGTAGTTATAGTTTTTCATGCTAGGAATTTCCTATTAGCACACTGTCGCTGCCGCCAAGACTTCAATTTATTTATAATGCTCCATCTTTTTGCTTTGCACATATGAATTAATGAATGCATTAAATAAAAATAGAACAGTCATAGAATAAGAATAGGAAAGGCTAAGCGTAACATAAAAACCAGATTCACAAAAAAGTTTTCCTCTCATTCTGTCAAAAAATAGAATATTTTCCATCTCTGCTATTTATTATAAAAATAGAGAGAATAAAGTTCCAGAAAAAGTTTTTCCTCCTCTCTTCAAAAAGTTTACGTCAAACCGCAAACTTGCAAAAAGTGTTCATCGTCAGACAAACTTTACTGAGAGGTTTACTATGAAAACATTCATACATACTTTACAAAGATTCATTCATTTTATGGAAGGGGCGTCATCCTATCGTACTACCCAAATAGAAGCATTTATTTTTATTCCAGTATTTACTTACAATTTTTCCAGTTGTCGACAACTACATGCGAAGATAAAAAAGCTGCTGAAAGATCTCATTACAACATATTTATGATAATTTGCAAAGAACAAATACTTAAACATTGTACGCTGAGCTTACTGCAAAAATACTGGCTTTCTTAATTTTAACCTTAAATATGTCCGTCCAGTAATCCGGTCAAAGAGATTGGAAGTTCATCAAAGGTTCTTTTCATCCCAATCTCACCCAGCTATATGATAGTACCGTAATTTTTTAATACAAAGTCATATTGTATTTCTCTTAATACATTCAAATGCAAAATTGCAATGACATCCTTGCAAATTCTTTTTCTAGTACATCTGAAGCAAGGGATTTAACATTTTTACTTCTTTCAATTTTCATGCCATGTCCTTCCATCAGCAAAAATGTCGCCTAAGCTTTCAGCGATAAACTAAAAAACTGATTTGTTGCATGTTGGGTAAAGTGTACTTTTAAAAAAGATGATATTGTACTTTACACATTCCGCAACATTCGCTCGTTTTACCACTACTGCATTTCATTTCGTTTTGTTGTTTTCCTTGTCATAATGTTCCATTGCCCAAGTCTCTTCCCATTTATTCCTTTCCTAAGTATTTTGTTACCACTTATTCTTTAAGCACACGCAAACTCTTTTTTTCATCAACTTCCTCTGTTGTTCTCTGCGATTTACTTGCCACTGTGTAATTCTGTTTTCTTTCTTTTTTAAAAAATGAATAAAAAGGATTTCATGCAAAGCTTTTTTACAAATATAATGCTCCTTAGAAAACAGAAACAAACATCATTGCAATAAAAGTGAAAAATCTATCGGCAAAGAGTAGTGAGTGCGAAAAATAACAAGGTTTTTCATACTTTTTAGGCCCCATACTAACCAATGAAAATTTGATTGTTTTGAAGTAAAATAAAACCCATTGGATAGTTAAATGTATGGAGTAATGAGGGAGTCAGGAGCAGTGAGTCTCTTGTGTATGTGAAGTGGTCATGTTGTTGCCAATCCAAAACGTTTGTTTAAATCAACTTTCATTTTCGGGAAACCAACACCGTCAAAGCATTGTTGTTATAACTGTAGCTTACCTTTTCTATTTACAGAACGGTGCGGTGGAAGTGGTTGTGGCGTGTGAGAGGGAGAGAATGGAAGGAAGAAATACATGCCAATCTAAAGCGTTTTCCCGGATTACCCTGATCCTGATCGCGGTGTATAGGTATAATGTGGACATTTGTCTGCGTCCGTGAAAGGTTTTCAGATATAACAACGGAAGAAACTAACGGAGCGCAAAGCGGCGACATGCAAAAAGACCGCTTATTTCTAAGCTGTGTGGATTGAAATTGAAGTTGTAGGGACGGAGTGGAATTGGAAATGCTTCCACTGCTCTTCGATTTCAGCCTATGTAAAATCTATGAATCTGTTAGGCTGATGGAAACTTACTAGATTTTTAGTAGTAATAGTGTGGTTTTTTCCGACACGGTAATAGCATTCTAGATTTCTTTTAATGCTATATATAACACTATAGCCAATTGCCATGCATAACTGATCAAGCTATAATCAATCCTGTCATTTTTTATCCTTTTAAAGCCCTCTTACATGTCTAAATTTCTTGCAAAGAAAAATGAGTATTTTTTTGGTATTGGTGGCAGTAGGACTTTGTTTGGAAAGGGAATTCTAACACATGCCCTGAATTTCATTGCCACGGTGTATGCTTACAGCGTCCATTATGGATAGCTTGCACTGGATAATTGATGGGAAATGTTTCTAGTTGCAGGTTTTTAGAACTGGGAGTACAGTAACTCTATGTTAGGCACTTATGTAAGCCTTGCGAGGAGTAACAACTCGCAATATAGACTTTTGAGTTGACATTGTAAAGATAAACATTGATTTCCTTAAATGTCTAAAACAAAATTAAATCTCTGTCAAATCAATATTATTTTAAAAGGGATGATTCTCTGCATACCTAGTTTACGTAAAAAGTTCAATTACCAACCCCAAAGTTTTATTCACAAATACACAAGGCTCTCTGGTATGATTTCAAACGGATCTAATTTTTTTAGCATGGAATTAATTACCATAATAAATGCTTAACATTTTGATCAGTCATTTTAAAAGAGACTGGTATTGAAGGTATATATGTAAGAATGAATTAGCAAAGTAAATTATTCACTGAGGCAAATGAGTCTCTCTAGATTCATCAAATAATTACTGTGAGGTATAATTTCTGCAATGTAGATTTCTGTCAAGGGTTGTTGTTACACTTTACCCGACGTAAATTACGCACTAATACCACAAAACCCCTAAACCACTAAAGTTGAATCTATTTTATGGAGCTATTACTTCATTACTTACATATCTTTACCAACAAGAACGAGAAAATAATGGCCAGAATGTGAATCACTGAATATTTTGGAAATAAGCTATATAGTCATAGCAAGAAGTACATCTTTGCAATAATCGTACCACTATAATTTGGCATAAAACGTATTTAAATTCAATGCAGTGGATTATAGTCTGCATAACATTTGATTATCCAGAGCAGCCAAGCGTTCTACAAACACATACAAATTGCAATTTTTGGGTTGGATGATGACGGGTGAAGATGAGTTTGCTTCAGGCTGGATACTGTAGTTCTCATTACAATGATATTCATTATTACAGCGTTTCATGATGGAGAACCATTCCATTTTATATTAAATTCCAACATTTCCCCAAAAAATCTGCACGCATCCCAAACATTACTGTAATTTAAAATATTATTAATGATACCTGAAACACGGCGGAAAGTATGATAATAAAGTCTGGTTTCCTTTTATTCACAAAAGCGTAAATAATGACGACAAAGATACAAACCGTGGTTGTTAATGCTGGCTCGTTATTCCATCTTTTTATCCTGATCTACATACAGCTGCTAATTTTTTATGTTAAAATTCATGCTATATGTATAAAGCAAGAAGCCCCCCAAAACCACTTAACTAGAGGCTACATGCCAGGTTAGCTAGACGATTACCGTCCACCTGACTAGAAATTTAAAGCATTTAAAAAGAATCACTGTAGTATAGTATAATGGAATGGTCACGAACTTAATTCTTGGAATTACTCGTTTTTTTTTTGCTCAGAATTTAATCATGGAGTTGAACTGACAATTTATAAGTCAAAATACAAATACCACGTCAACCACGTACTATGTTGTAACCAGTAGCATGAACAACCTCAATTGTATTAACGTATTTTAACATCAATATAAGCACGGGTTGAGCTAAAGAATTAGGAGCTAACCCGAAATATCTTTAAAGACACCGGATTTATCTGCCATGTCTGGTTTTTTAATTGGAATTACACAATGCAACTGGATGGAAAAAATTGAAGTATAGTGAGGGAGACAAAGGGAATGAGTTCGTATCCATCTTTCCACCTTGTTCTTTATCGCTCTAATACTTATTTGCCATAATGAAATAATGTCAAACTAGACAGAAAAGATCCGAACCACAAACATCATCTTCAACATCATCACCGACGTCATTTCTTGAGGCATAAAGTCGTCTTCAATCTCACCTTTTGAGCTCTTGTCTTGTCAATGAAACGAAATGGTTTAATCATACAAGAAAAGGAATATGGAAAGAGAAGGTTGTTACTAGGTAAGCCCGAACCACTTTTTCTATCAAGAAGCAGATGGACAACAGAAATTTGTGGAAACTCCACACGAAATGTATTAACAATAAGTGGTATGGTTTAATAGCATGGGTCAATGCTTTTCTACATTTCATGGCCTGCAAATTTTTTAAAATAGGGGTACACGTTGAGAGGTATTAAAGAAGTTGGAAGAAATGGGGTGTCAAATATGCTTATTTGGAGTTCTTAATGGACGATTATCTTGGGTATTATTATTATGACAAACGCTAAAATATAACTATATAGATTGGCATAATTTTTCTCATTACTTTAAGTGTCAAAGTATTTTGAAAAGTTGGACTTTTAATGCTTTGTCAACGTCAGCTCTTTACCCAAATTCTTCAGTCCTTTGTAAAGTTTTCCCAAGTGCTGGAAAATAAAAAGAAAGGCAACCATCAAGAATCTTTTCTTTCTTTCAACTTGCTGTAAAAACTAAACTAGTAGTTTTAGCTATTATGTCGTTTCTCTCTTTCTTTAATGATTACTGCATTTTATATAGATTTATAATGCTCATTTGCGAAATACTTAACAAGAGGAAGAAAGCGACAGAAAAATGAAAAAGTAAAAAGCAATGTTTGCCTAACAAAGAATATTTGTCTTTGGTATGTGCTATTATCTGTTTAATGTAGTGTTGGATCAAGGACTGAAGTAGATTAAGCAAATTCAAGTTACATTTTATTCTATTTGCTTCAAAGAATTTATTATATCGGAATATTTAGCTATATCTGTATTAAACTTATGTGCCTAATACCAATTTGGTTAGTCAGCATCCATTACAGTCAATTTTATGAGATGAAATGGTCCACATCAGCAGCATAATCATCATCAGCTCTTTTCTGTCTCTCCTTGAAAGATAACAGTTGCAGAAGAGAAAAAGAAGAAGGAAGTCGCATTCCATTTCTTTCTCTTTTCTTGCCACTCTATGCAAAAACTATAATAAAATGGCGAGCATGATCTCTGTCAAGGGGAAAGTAAAAAAGCCAAATTGCATCTCTTTTCATGTCGAAAGATTCGAGGAGTACACGCCGATATTAAACATAATAAAGAGTCGTATAGATATATCCATTCTACCATGCACATTCAGAGAAATCTGTCTGCACCTTTGGCTTTACTACTTTGGCATCTCTGGCACCTTTTCTCCGTCAGATATGGCTTTTTTCAAACAGTTTTCTTACTTCCCATAAAAAATTTGTCTCTGCGTTTGTGTTTCGTGAGGCTTTTGTTCGCCACATCTCATATATTTCAACGCATCACTTATCTGTTCTTTCAATGCAAAGTTTTGCTTTACAAGTGATTCAAAATAATTTTCATTCAATTCTTTAGCAAAAATCTACTAGTTATGCAGGCTCACTGTATTTCAGAGAACAATTTGTTAACAAAGTGAACTTATGTAACCAGGTTTGTCTTGTCAACTGTCAACTTTATAAGTACTCTTGCAGAATTGTCAGAAATCATCATTTTGCCTCCCACTCTTTCGAGTTGGAAGGCATCATTTAACCTTTCAAGCTTCATTGCCATCATTAAGCTACATAGTCATTTACACTAGAGTTTAAAGTCATTCATGATTTAAGAGTGATATGCTATGGTAGATTACAAAATCCAATCCAAATCATTAATGCTTTATACTTTGTATCTCTTAATTGCCTGCCTACACTAATTGGGGAAACCTACACGTCTTTTGTGTATCTAGCTTAAACAAGATTAAATCTATACTACCTTCGCTAATGATGTTTTGTTCGCTTTGGTGTCACTGCACTCTCAGAAAAATCTTCCAATTTCTTAAATCTTTGACTGGATTGGTCATCAAGAGGAAGTACGACAGGTTGGACAGATGAAATGATAGAATAGACAACGGTTGCTACAATTCAACCTGTCCTTATCTGAAACGATACGCACCGTTTCTTTCCATAAATACATATCATATCTGATAACAATCCTTCTTCATATACATTTTATCGACTATATCATCTTCAGCTCAAGTCAGGTATTAAACATAATCATTGTCATTCATATCCATGAACAAGCACCTTTTACAGTGGCTTTTCCTTATTGGTGGCACATGGAGGGCGCGGACTTTTTTTCTCCGATTTTGACAAATGAGGTATCAAAATGACCGGAAGAACATTTTAAGAATTTTTTTAACAAAAACCGTTAAT
>JAANSO010003839.1:0-10840 GCA_036507315.1 Lepidocyrtus fimetarius | reverse complement strand
ATTGGGATTAAATGCTTATTCATAATTTAAACTTGACTTTAAAAGGAGTCATTCTCTTGTTCTTCCCGGTTTGGCCTGGTCGTGGCTAGTTGATTTAAGTGGGATCAAATATGAAATGATGATTAATATTCAAAAAAATGCGCAGATATAAAACCACTTAAAAACTAAAAAATATCTGGCAATTATTTTAGAAAGGATTTTTTTTTTAATTTTTAGGAACGTTAACTGAAACTTATAGACCAGTTTGCAGGTAATATCCATCCAGTATCATAAAGAAGAAATGACCAAATTGTCTTTACTTAAAGACTTGCAATTAATTTTAGTTCAATTTTTGCACTAACTGAAATTTACTTATTTTGTCCAGTTTATGTAATAAAAATGACTCATGCATGATTGTTTGATCGATAAGAGAATGATTATTGCCGAATATTAAACAAAAACTAGGAAGTTTAAATATAATCGGCTTTACCTGCTTTTAGAGCGCTTTTTTGATGTTGAAGAGTGATAACGAAAGGATTTGGGTGCATAAGCTGCAACAGTGATGTAACCATCTGGATCCTCTTCAAATTTAACCTGAAATGGAATAAAAACAAAAATGAAAATTCAAGCATATTTTTAAAGGTCAATCAGATCAAATGACGAGAATGATAATTAAGGAAATAAAAAGCTTTAAGAAAATATGACTCTTTATATGCAAATGAGCGGAATATGACAAAAGAATGCCAAACTTGATTGCAGAAAAAGAGCAGAATTGAACAGGTCAATCAAGAATGAAGGATTTGCTGCCGTCAAGCAGTCTGCAAAAAAAACCCAAACTTGATTAGCAATTACGGTCGGGCCTTGAATACTAACCAGTTATTTAATGACTTTCATATATAATTTTTTGTTATATATTACGTAAAATTCGATAACCTTTTGCAAAAATCAACCTGAACTAGATTGATTCAGTACTTTAAAAGAGTTTTGCTAATTGCTACTGCGTCAAATCATAAAATTTAACTCGTTAGTATTCGTTCTCTTTAAAAATTTTACATTTTGTTGAAGGAAATGAAAGCAGCTTTTCAAGATGTAAGGACACCTGCACAAATTTAATGTTTTGAAAAGTTGGCAAATTTGCGAAAAAACGAAAAGATTTATAATTTAGCGTGAAACACAAAAGGTCAGTAATTCTAGAAAATTGTAGACGATGAGAGTGAAAGAAACGATCATGTTCATGATCAATGTTCACATTAGAGTCAAAAAGGTCTAAATAACATCATAATCGCAAAAATTATTTGCAAACTGCAACTGATTGCGAAAAGCTGTATCCAATTAAAAAGCAACTGCTGTTGGTGCAGTTTATCTTTAAACAACAACCTTGCCTTGACCAGACTAACCAAATCTGACAAAATTACCCTCATTATTATCTCTAGACTAAAAACTGCAGTAAAATAGATAATTTTTTGCACATTTTATTTCAAAACAAATTATTTTTGCAACCACTGCCAATAACACGTTTCAAACGGGCAGACAGACAGCACAAAAACGATTTTCTGTCTAGTTTGACCATGCTTGTTATTGCAAATTTATTGCAAATTTCGTTGTAAAACGTTTCGTTCAATGTTAAAAAGTGCTCATGATAACCTAAATATTCAAAGTCAATATTTGCATATTTTATTCAAAAATTTGAATATTAAACGATTTCAATTGACAAAAACGTTAAAATAGGAATACGTAATGGAACAAAGAAATTACGTTGGTTTGGCTCGAACTTACGAATTCTTACGCACAAGAAACGTAGTAATACGTGTTAAAATACGTGTTTATTTGCATTCTTCGAGAAAATAAGGATGAGTTATTTTGTTTTCTAAAAATAAAACTGTTTTGTTGGCGCTATTTTTAAATTCGCAACTGTTCCTTTTCTCATTCACATAAAATACTAGCAGCAAAGGATTTTGCAATTATCTTCGCTGTTGGTGGCTCCTACTTCTGTACCTAAAACTTTAATTTTCCGCTTTNGGATTTTGCAATTATCTTCGCTGTTGGTGGCTCCTACTTCTGTACCTAAAACTTTAATTTTCCGCTTTTATCTGTTTTTCTGAAACTAGTTTGATCTAGTGAAAGCCAATATTTTTCAAATCTTTTCCCGCCTTTGGAAAGTTAATTACTAGGTCAGTTATAGCTAAAGGATCCATTTTGTTTTATTTTAACCTGATTCTAATTTTTTGCAATGTATTCTGCTGACTCTCGTTACGAATTTTTGCTAGTACTTTTCCCAACAAGGAGTTGTACAAAATGGAATCTGTTATTTAAGCCGTTATAATAACAATAAAATATTTTTGTAGATGTTTTAATGCACCAACTGGACTCGCTTTTTATGTACTTTTCCTCTCCTTTGAAATGCTCAAGTGCATGCACCATTTAGTTTACCCGTGCCAGTTAATAAAATGATCCAAATGGAATCCTTTTTACTGGCGAAGTATTTTTTGTAGATTTTTTTGGCAATCGAGTTTGTTGTTTTCATGTCATAGTAAAAACGGGCATGGGAGAAGGATACGTATGAAATATGGGAAATGGCATCTGCTCTCTTTCTCCTTCAATGACGGTTTCTCTTTCAACGGCAACACTCAATCCTTTAAGTTAAAACGCTGAAATATATGGCTTATAAAGTAAACAGGGTTACCAAGTTCATACACTTTTTCTAATTTGAAAACGGTGTGGGTTTTTACAGGGAGAGTTCCATTGATGGAATTTTTTATTTCTCAATGAGGTAAATCTGAAGGCGTAATTTAAATTAAAGAATAAAAAAGCCAATCAATCTACTTATTTCGACCGGAACAGATTAAACCGGATGCTGAAAAATATTCTTTGGGAAATGGAATAATATGTTTCTAACCTTATTGACTCATTGTCACAATAATAAGCGCCGTCATGTATGCATTTGTGTGGCTTTTATACATTTGCCAAGTTTTATTTTGCAGCTTTTGTTGTTTTGCAAAAAGCCAGAGCCAGTGCCAATCTTAATTAGTGCAAAAATGCGTGCAAAGTGAAAAGTTTTGTTCTACGGTGAAAGCATTTGTTAAGATACGATTGGAGGCTTGTATTGTACCTGAACCACGCCTCTGTATTCTGGGGTGAACTTCTTCATTGAGTTTGGAAGCGTCTCGTAAAAGTCGCAATTCTTGTTTAATCAAAGGCTTACAAACCGTCCTCTCGTCAAGGCAAAGGATAGATGAATGGCCGCCAACTTGATGGATAAATGGCTCCAACTGTAAAACAAGGAAAGAATATATTATCATTTCATCTAAAAATTAATGCGGTTATTAATTGAAAGCAGCCGTTTGGAACAAGACAGAGACTAATTGCCAGCATTATTCAAAAACAAATAGTTTAAAAGCTTAAAATTATATAATCTGACAAACAAACACGAGCTGATTTCTTTACTGATAGGATGTGTGGGATTACGTAATTGAAATTGACATGAAACAACAAAACCAGGTCGAATTCGGGTCGGAAACGGATAAGGAAAGTCAAAATTAATCTATGCTTTGTAATGGGCCAAAAATGCGGACGAGGTGAACCTTGAAGTCTGACTGAGGGCGACAGGTTAAATCAATCGCATCTGGTTACCAGGAATAATATTTTATCTAAATCTTCGATTTCTCTGTTTATCAAGCTTTTAAAATGATCATCCATTGTGGAAGTTAATAATCAAGTTAAAGCTTAACTTTCAACTATAATTAAATCAATCAAAGGCTCAATTTTCCATTCTCTCCAGAGAAGACACGACACATGCTTTCAACTTTATTGCCAATTTCACTAACGAGCTCGGAAAAAATAACTTGTTCAAAGTTGAATTTTTGTAAACTTGGTAGGAAGGACCAAAAGGATCCAATTTCTCGCCCTTTCCCTCCAAAGGTCAATGCAAGGACAAAATAGTTTTAACTTTTTGCATTGTTGTTACGCAGGGCTTGGAGGAAAGTAAAGGACATTGAAAAAGGACACGAAGGCGGTTGTGTTGTAAGGTTTCCTTGCAAAATGCATTATCACTATCATCATCATCTACACAAGCATTCCATTATTCTGATCATCATTATTCTCGAGTTTTTAGTTAAACCAAAACCGCAAAACAGCTCTCTCTTCTCCATTTTACGAAAGGATTTCCACCCCGCAGATAATCATAATAGGAAAGTTGTGTACTCTTTTGGGAATTTGGCATTGTAAAAAAAGTTGTTTCTATTGTGAAGATTCTAAATTGCAATGGCAATGATTACGTAAGCAAAAGAATTGCGGTAAGTTGTTCTAGTGAAGCTGCCTTTTCTTAGGAGAAAAATGCACCTTTCCTTTAAAGGGCTATATATTCATTTTTATTTCATAATCGTGTTTTTTGAATAAGCTTGGTAGGTACTGAACTAAAGAAAAAACACATTTAACAATATGACTTGCAAGATAACACGAAAGCCATTTCAGTTTTTTACAAACGATATCATGTCTCTGAGCGATATTTACAAAAGACCTTTTTCTAAGGAAGAGAAAGCTGAGATAACAATAACCACTCTGGAATAAAAGGGTACATGAAACCTTTTTTCAAATGTCTAGAGAGAGAGATATGAGAATAAACTAGAAAAGGAAATAATATGACAGCTCTTCTATCTTTTCTCTTCATTTCACTCGCTTTTCTCTTCCAATACAATTGTCTCCCTTTGGGGTATTGCACATAAAAAGGAGTAGGAGCAACCGTATTTTCACTGGTTTCCGGTATAATTTTCTCCGACAAAGTCAGTGCTGGCCTAGTAAAAGGTGATCTTGACATTGACAGTAGAGGAGAGACCCGTTCAAAAAGCTTCCAGAATGATCGCAGTCCTTCTTGTCGCAGTCGGCAGCAAACAGACGCCACTTTTCTTCTAACATATGAGAACGGGAAAAGAGAAGCAGTTAGGAAGCTCTTTCATGTCAGACACTTCTCATTACACTTGAATTATTTATCTATCGTTCATTATTTATAATACCTCTAGCATACATTAACTGAAAATTATTGCATTATATTATGCAATCAAACAAAAGCTGTTGTGAAATGCGGGTGATATCATCATTTCGCACCATCATAAATTATCCGTCAACATAATTTCGACTGCATTATTTGCGAATATTTTTGCGAGCAGGAACACAGCAGAGAATAATACACAACATCAAAGCTTTATGTGTACTGTTATGATTATAAATAAGGTACAAGAACGAGCTAAATAGACTGAGTGGATTGGATGATGTATGACGGGACAAGTGGAAATCGTTGCTGTTCTTTTCTGGAGCTGAATAAGTAAATTGAAAAGGAAAAGGTGAGCTAAAGGACATGGAAAACAGCTCTTGAATCTTCCATTTTCTACATTTAAGCTTCAAAACTTTGCCTTTTTTGTTCTTTAATAAAACTTGCAGCTCAGCCACCTGGAACTGGTATAAGAAAAAGAGAGGAAATATTGGAGACAGACTAGTCGACTATAAAATGCACAATGATAATGTGGTTTTGACTGGTTTTGTGGTAAGTTACGTAAAAAGTAATATTGCACTATAAATACTATAATTTTAAGAATGCTTTTATTGGGAAATGAGAAAGGATGTGCCCTTGATGAGTCAATGCTATTGAAAGCTGATGATGATAACGCCATTATCATACGACTTTTAGATCCAAACACCGAAATTGAGCCAGAGTGACTCATATCGGATCGACAGTAAAGTTAACAGAAAGTGGAAGGACAAAGAAAGGCAGCCTTGATGTGGTTATTACGGCATTTTGATTTTATGCGAAAAGTTGAAGAAAACTTTAAAAGAAAATTGCATAATTTTTACCATTTTTTAAGCTTTTGTCATAAAAATTGAAAGAAAAGAAAGCCTTAGATTTATTTTAATGTCTGGAATGGGCGTGTATCAGAGGAAACTAGAATTCGCAAAATAGTAATTTTTGCAAAATCAGGAATAAAAATGGCACCATACTCTTATTTAGTAGTGACTATGATGAAGTGGAAATTACTTGTGCAATGCAGAGTCAGCATTTAGATAAATGTAGTTTCGTATAAAAGCATAATTTATCATGCTAGATGATGATGAGTGTGACGTAAGCAAAAAGTTGTCTGGAAGTTGCTGATTCTGCACTCTTTGGGGCAAGCTAAGACCGAAAGAGAAAAGTTTTTGTCCAGAACTCTTCTTTTAAGCATCTCAAAGGAATTAGTTTGAACTGGAATAGAAAGGGAAAGTTGTTTTTTGCGCTCATCCTTTTCTTGTTACTTGTCAATTTAGAAGATTGGAGGAAGGAAGTTGCAAAGATGAGAAAGTAAGCCCTTTCGGTGTAATTTAATAAAAAAGGCATTAATATTACCAGGAATTGTCTTTCCCTTCATTAATTTGAGAGAAACAACAAAAGTAACAGACTCTAAAACAAGTTACTTTAAATAATACTTCTGGAGAAAGACATTTTGTTTTGGGAAATGAAAGATGCCTATTGCCTTCAATTCCTTGCAAAATGTAAGAATTTGTTGCAAAAGTCAGCATTTTACAAATTCCAACTTTCCTTTTGGGATACAAAGTATAATGTAAATATTCTTCCAAATTACTTTCCCTTTCCTTTTCTCATTTTGTTTTAAGCCCTTCAAACACTGTTAAGCTTTATGTCAGTCAACATCAGTCTAAATGGAGAACAAGAAAAAACATCATAAATGAATCTCACAGGTTTTAAGCCTTGGAACTTTTGAAGTTCTCAAGGGTAAATGATACATTATTACATGATGTTGATGACATCAAACTCAAAATATTTTATTTACACTTTTTCTTGTTTATTTTTTCCTAAATTTTATATCAGGAGCAATCCACTTGCTAAAAAATTTAAGAAAGGTAAAAGTCCAAGTTGAAGGTTACTCACGCATTCAGAGGTAAATGAGAAATTTAAGCTCTATATTTATTTATTTTCCAATTTGGAATTTTTATCTAGGATTAGATGGGATGGGATTAGATTTAGTACACTTATATACACTTACGAATCTTAATTTAAATTTAATGCGATAATAATAACAAATAAAATCGCATCATGGAAAGTAAAAACATCAACAAATTAGAAAAACGCGTAGATTATCTCATCTAACTGAAGTGCAGAGGATATTGATATTGCACAGGTCATGCCACATCCTCTCCTCCCTGTTTTTATGATTTCAATCAAAAATTTTCTACTTGGATACTAAAAAGAAATTGGTTTTTAATTATAACCGGTCCCGTTTAGTTTCATCTGATGTTAAGATCATATTGGCGGAAAGGAAAACAGAAAAGTTCCAAAGTGGCAAAGAGCTTGAGGCAATGACTCATGGAATTATTCAGGAAAAGAAATAAAAAGGTGTTTACACTTGCACTTTTTACAGAAAAGTGTATCTAAAATCTTGTTTTTTATATTTATCTAAACTTACATAAATCTAGAGTTTAGAGAGGAGTTCAAGAAAACGATCAAGTTGACAAGCTTATCTGAAGGTAAAGTGCAAGCTTAATACAAGATAATCCCTGCTTATCAGTTGTTAAGTGAGTTTGCAACTAGTAACAAAAATTATAGTTTGTGGATAAGTTAACTCAGCGTATTTAAAGAGGTAGTCAATGGAAATTGAGGATTAAAAACGGATAAACCGTTTCTTCCGTTTAAAAATCTCGACTGTTACTATAGCTCTTTATCCTCGCTGAGTTAACTTTTCACTTGGTTTTAGCGTTTCTGTACAATATCATTCTTAATGGATATGACCGGATGTCAACTTAACTGCGTTCCAAAGTTTATTTTGCTCACATAATGCATTTAAAACTGAGAATCACGCAAAAATCTGTAGGATTTATTTTAAGGTTTCACGCTTAGCGTAAATGATGAATTGCGTGACAAAAATGTGACAAGAGGAAAAAAGCACGGAGCCGGTTTTACCGTGTTGTCTCCAGGTTTGATAGCAAAGTTTACCGTTTTTATCTTATGGCTAGTAAAACAAGATGAAAGATTCATGAGCAATTTTGCTTATTAATTTCGCTTTTATGCGGCATTCCTTTCTTTGATCTTGCTACTTTTGATATTAAACGGATTATCTTTGCTGCTTCTGCTCCCTTTTCAGAGTGATTTATTTACTTGATTTTATTATATTATGATAATCAATGATGATGTAAAGCATTCCTTCGTTTACTCATGGTGTGACCTTCTTATCACCGCAGGTTTAACGGTTGGGTGCTTTTTGCAAATGGGCGTTTTTATGCAATCTAAATATTGGAAGGAAAACAGCGGAAGTCTCAACTTCCCCCGCAAATAAAGCCAAACACCTATATTTTTGATAAAAAAGCTTTTTTGTCATTTTCACGGCCAAGGCCACCTGGAAAAGTGGGACAGAAAGGAAATAAAGGAAATGGAAAAGTCTACAAAGGCTTCAAAGAAGAAATAGAAAGTAGTTGAAAGGTAAAACAAAAAAGGTTTTTTACAAGCGATAGCCCACGTAACAAATCCAATGAAAAAGGTCCAATTATTTTTAGATTTATTTGTTACCTGAACCCTTTCACATTCCTGCAATTCGCTTAGGATGTCCTCCATTGGCATTTTGATTCTCTTTTGATGATGATTGGAACTCTCCAGTGGTTTCTCTAGAGCTGACATAAATTCTCTTTCTTTCTCCACCCGATTCCACTTTATCTAACTGATCTGACCTTTTCGTATTGGTAATAATTATCAAAGAGATAAACTCTAGTCTAGATTTTTCTTTTCCTCAAACTGTCAAAGTCAATTTAAAAAGTTCTCGAACTGATTTTATTATTTTTTATTGCTGATGATGCAATAAATTGCAACTAGAAATTTCTTAATTAAGCGTTTGTATTCAGCTAAAAATAAACTTGCACAATTTTTATCCCTTTTTAAAAAACTTTTGTCTCACAAAAAAGCTTCGAGTCAAGGTTCTTTTAATTTCTGCTGCTTTACGGTGTTAACTCCACATAAAAACGGCATAAAATTCACGTCATCGGAATATTTGCCACACAGGATAAGTTATTTAAATTATTTTTATTATCTCTTTACAATGTTAATTATTTTGTAATTGTAAATGTTTAAAAATTTGTAATTTAATACTTTTTGGGATATGTTCCGTTTCACTTGATGATGATGATTGCCTGAGAGAGTTTTTTAAAACTTTTGTGACGATAATGATGATCACATTCGTTTTTTCCTACTCTCTAAAATCAACTGAAGCGTTGCCGTAAACAGAAAAAACTTTTTTTTTACTCAAGTGCTTTGTTTATCCGCAATGCTTGTTTGATAAAGAAAAAAACAAAAGTCAGGAGTTTACAGGAAAGTATAACAAAGAGAACTTTGAAGCTCTCGTAATGATTACGATGCTGACTTTTGATATGTTTTTTGCACTATTTTTTATTTTCCAATGTAAAGAGTTAGTGTGCCAAAGAGTTGTTCTAGACTAAAAAACTGGGTGATTCACACTTTTCCTTGCTCACTTTTTTGCCAACGTGTAGAACGGAAGCGAAAAAATATACTTGGCAAAAATACTGAAGCTTTGGAAAAAATCAGGAAACTTATTGGAACAGTTCAGTGCGCTGCGAGTGTCTGGCAAAGAATGACTACGGGGCTTAGTGAGCAACCAGCTTTTGCTACAGGATCACAAGTTTGGATCCTTGTCGAGAGCTCTCGAAAAGTTGCAAATATCAGCAAAGCTAGCAAAATAACTTTGGCAAACCTCGTTTTATTCAAGCGTATGTTCAAGAGTTTGAGCATTTACAGTTAAAATGCAAGCTCCTTTGATATGTGAAACTTTAATACTGGGCTGAAGTTGAATAAGTTCGCAAAGCCTATTTTGTCAGCGAATCGTCATCACTTGGGCAAATAATGCAAAAAGCGTTTCCACTAGAAAAAAATGGTACGATTTTAGCAAATATCTATACAAATCTTTTATACGGCAGCACGCGATTGACGATGGTTTAATAGTTACTGATGAGCTTATAACAATATTATGATGAATCATATTTCCTTGCTTATTTACAAACATTTCGTATATGAAGTCTTCTTAATTTCATATTGATGCGAGAATGATGACGATAGCGCTTCCTTCTTCTTGCTCGTTAAGATTTTTTTGGCTTTGGTGTTTCTGCACAGCAACATTCTTGAATTGTTTTTATGCATTTTCCTTATTGTTTGTGGTACGATAACAAATTATTATTTAGCATTCATTAGCTTTTATAAATTGTGGATGTGGTTTGCTATGGCATGTTGAAGATGAAGTAGATCGATTTCTGCCGTTGTTGTTGTAACATTGGGGCCATGCCGTCAAGCAAGAATTGCCAATTATAAAAGCACGCGATAAACTAACTTTACCTGCTACACAAGTATTTAATAGTTGATATTGGTTCTCAAAACGATGGACACATGAATTTTCAGTTTTTATGCAATTTGCATATTCTTATTTTGCTGTTTTGCAACGCTGTCTGGAATGTCGTTGTCGCTGTATCAATATCGATAGTGATTGTATATTATATTGTATAGTTTGGCAGCTGTAAAGCGACTTATATAGTTGGCAAAAAATAATCGATTACGATAATATACTTTTAGTTTGCAAAACACACTCAGGAAAATAGGAAATGGTAGCGGGATATATATCTCGGGTTGGGCTTTAACAGTAGTGCAATCAATGTAATATCAATTTCATTTTTGGGGCAATGGTGAACTTTTATCGCGTAAATCTGGCTATTATTGGAACACGTTATGATGAATGAAGCAAAACACTTGTGAAATTCAATTACAACTCATAACCAAGTCATATTATAAAAATAGTGAGAGAGGTTATGCAATAATGACGGTGATCATAAC
>JAANSO010003838.1:0-10841 GCA_036507315.1 Lepidocyrtus fimetarius | reverse complement strand
AAGGTGGATTACGCTGATTACTATTGACTATGAGTTTGTTAGAATACTAATTAATGGCTATAGCTAATTATGTAATGAAAGAAATACAGATTTTATGAAGCTCTGTAACATAATATGACATACCTTTTTATTTTTGCTACTTTTTAATAGACATGCATTTTGCTTGCATCAGGAAATCATTATGAGATGTTGGGGCATTGTAAGAACTCTAAAGTTAATTGTATTTATTTACATAATGAACAAGCTAAGCATACTATTTTTTAAAATGATTTGATTAATTAATATTTATTTTTGTCTTTATGGGTTATATAGCTGAACACAACAAAACTGAAAATAATTAAGGCGATGCTAATAAAGGTAGTGTATCCTAAAATGACAGGATTATTTTCAATAAAGCTTCCAACGATTTGAGGGTACGCTGCAGCCATCCCAGAACCTGAAACCATAATTAGGGATCCGATGAAATCGGTAATGGTTAAATATCTTTCCAGGAAGGCACTGAAAGATGCAAACATGCTGGAAAATCCAATCCCGTATAAAATGCTTGCAGTCCATAAAACTGGATGGGAACTTTTTGCCCACCCAATTAACAAAATATTTGCAAGAGTTGTCAGCACAATATTTACACATAAAAGTAGCTGACTTGGTACTTTAAATACGATAAAAATGCAAATAAATCGAGCTGCTGCGTAGGATGTTGTTAATCCTGTTAAAACATTAAGTTGATTCGGATTCCGATAGTTTTAAATCGCTGTTTTGACCAAATTTTGGGAGAAATTGAATTACAATGTTTTCCATGGCTTGAGTTGCCCCAAAGAACATACAGCTCAAGATAACTAGCCTTATTTTGGGCCAGGTCCATGCAGGATTTTCCACATTGCTATTGTCCGGCTTATCTGGTGTTTGGGAGTCATTCTCACTCTTCTTTTCTGGAGGCGGGGGATGATATCGGAAGAAAGCAAAGAGAAAAATTTGGAACAGCATTGATATTAGAAGGATGCAACCTATGATTGTAAACGGGACAAATAATTTTGAGCTTGATTCGTCATCTTCTTTATCACTACTTTGGGTGCTCTCTTTTAAAAGAGAGTACTCTTCATCTTCATTCTTTGTTCTATTCTCAACAGAGTAGTTGAAGCTTTTCTGATTGTTTGTATTTTTGTTATCCAAAAAAGGGGCCATGAAAAGGGTTGACAGGATAGTTCCAAATGCGTAAAAGAAATGCTGACCCTGGACATAGGGTGGGCAATCCTTCTGCATCATTTCCATTATCCAGACAAATTGAGCTGACCCATAGAACCCCGATACAGCTCCCATTATTGCAGCTGCGATGAAAAATGTTGTAAGGGTGGGGCAATGAGGTGTTAGGAACATTATGATTCCCATACATCCAAAAAACCCTGCCACTGCTAATTGTCGATTCACATATTTGTACAAGAATCCACCTAATCAGCAATAAGTCATGAAAAGTAATTGAATTGAATCACGAGTTTTTAATTAAGTTCATGAGAAGTTTACTCGACAGGGCTCCTGCTAACAGGCCTCCAACCATAATGGAGAATACGGTTGAGATTGTTGCATCGTCAGTGTCATATTTCTTTTGGAAGCTGGTCAAGGATGGTCCATACGCATTCACCGCGCATCCCTTTTATTTTATCAAAGACAATACATCAAATCTATTACCTTATACATATTAAATGAGTGGATTGAGTTTTGATGAACAGTTTGAAACTTACAAGAGTAATATTTCCGTAGAAAATTGATGCCGCAGTTAACAACTTCACTTTCTTTGACAATGGGACAACCTGATCTCCCTGATCAGGAAGTGGTGCCGACGTTATTAAAGAAGCGGGATCGGCAGAGTTTTTCCTTTCTTTTTTAGACATTACGATGAAGAATGGATAATAACTACTCCATAATATGAATTACGAACGCAATTCACCTCTACAACTTCCTAAACCTATTGCTCCTAAAACTGCCTAATTTTAATGTATATGATCTAATAATTGGCCAATTGATTTGCGGTGAAATAAACCTATGATATGTATGATAGATATTTCCAAATATTGGCTAACAAAGTAAACCACCAGCGTTCTAAATTCAGTATATCTAAATAAGTTTTATTTAAATTGAAGAATAATTGAATTTTGTTTGTTAATGTCTCAAATTTTCATTAGAAATCATAAATTCTGATGCATGTTTGGGGATTTTTTCGTTTCGCAGATTGGTAAGTGATTGACTAAGTAAAATATGTTATATAGTTGTACTTGCACAGGTTTAATATATGCATAATTGTCATGCAATGACAATAACATTGACCTTGCAATGTCAGAATTTATCTCACCCATAAAATTATTACCTGTTGTTTCCTTAATCGAATATTTTATTAATGAATGATTGATTTCTGCTTCATCTGAACTTACAATATGATTTAATCATGCATCTGGGATAATCCAATATTGGTAGTATTGAATCAANGATTGATTTCTGCTTCATCTGAACTTACAATATGATTTAATCATGCATCTGGGATAATCCAATATTGGTAGTATTGAATCAATCAAGATTTTAAATATATTTGTTTGCGGATTAATCTGAAGTGGCTTATTGGTAATAATGATATTTGATGTTTTTTCAGCATACCAAAGTCAGATAGTATGACATGGTATGAAATTTTAATATGACTATTCACAATACATTTTAAGGATAGATTGCTTCGTTTGATGATGAGTAGTCTAATGACTAATTCGAACATGATGTTTGGTCAATGATTACAAATAGTTGAACACATTTTATTATTATGTCAAAATATCATGGCATATTACTGCAACACCACAGTTCCGAACGGTACAAACGAACATGTAATTATCTCAAAAACATAATTTCACAGAAAAGAACAAACTGCTTACACAAAATAATTTAATTGGAACGTACTAGGATATTGTCAAAAGTCACACAAACTACAATGATCACCAGTACTGACATTACCACTTTGAAACACAACATTCATCAAGAAAAACAATTATTTTCTAAACCAAACATGTATTTACTGACGATCAGGACAAAAACAAAATTATATACCCCCATACCTTATTATTTCTGATAAATCATTTATTTTTTATAAAAGTAAATGATTGGCAGTTTAATCCGAAAAAATATTGGAATACTGGATAGAAAAACAAAGTTGACGTTCAATACAATCATTTATATAACGACTTAAGAATGAATAATTTAATGATACAAATTATGTAGTGGTTCGGCTTCCTGCTCCAGCAACTGATGCTATTCGTCTAATCTTTAGCAGCATGGTTTCAATGTACTCCTTGTCCTCGATTTTCTGAAAAAATATTGCGTACAGATATAACTAATGAAACTTTTTGAAATTAGAGATTGATAAAGAGATGCGGATTACTGCAATCGCCTAATAGTTACCTTGCAAGCTTCTTGAATTTTCTTCGACAGCATTCCCTCCACAACAGCAGTTACTTGTTCGGTATACTGTTCTAGTGTTGCCTTTGTTATAGAATGCTGCTTACTCTCCAACCGCAGCTCTTGGAGGAAAATTTCCAAATGAAAATAAATTAAAGAAAGGCCTACTTCAACAATCACCACCAGATCCTGCATAGTTTTCTCAGTTAAAATAAGACTGCCCGACATTGCAACAGGAACCGACCCCTGAAAGTCAATAGACACAAATATTTATCACTGTTGTTGTTAGTTAAGGCCACAAAAAATATCACATGCATTGGTATGACAGAATTTTAAGCTAGTAAAATATAATCACTTCTTACCTTCTTAGAAGTAGAACTTTTAATTTGACCATCGGTAATAGCACTTGCAGCGTGTACAACGCAATGCATAATTACCCCTAAGCTAACATCCTCGTCTTGATTTCGTAACAGCGTATCCAATTCCAGCTTGTTAGTTAAAACTTTGTTCCCGGCTGTTTTCAACTTTTTTGTGGAAGCCGACGTACTGATTGATGGTTCTTCGTCCACGGGTTTAAAAGAATAGAAAAGGAACAGGAGAATCTGTTTGACCAGTCGAATACCTACTTCATCCCCTTTTGTGTTGTTCCTTTCCGCTTGAATTCTAATCACGCTGAGTAACGCAGGCTTAATCAAATTATTCTGCTGTTGAAACACTTGGACTCCACTTCGAACCCGTTGCTGATTCCCAGCAATCTTCGCCATTAGACTTGTGAACAACTGCGGAGCCGTTCTAGGGTTATCCTTTTGGACTAATCTTCCGTGGCTCAGTATTTTACTCAAGGATGAGTCGTGGACACTTAAGAACTGCATAATTTCACAAAGGACCTGGATATTTTTGGAGGCAGAATCCAGCATAACATGGAAGAGTTTTAAGACTTGGACATACAAACTTTCACTAATTGTGTAATGAGACATATTTATTGACTGGTTCATCTCTGAACTTCTAGTGATTCCGGACGGTGTGGCAAGTCCATCTTGAAATGTGCTCCCCTGACCTCTAGTTCCTTCCAGAAGACCAGTGTCATGCTGTTGGTAACTTTGCAACTCGAAAACTCGCATGTCAGTCAAGCGCTTTACAAGATTTAAGTCCATGAGATGTATTACAGCTTTTAGTCCAGTTCCTGCCAGTCTTGACAGCATGCTAAGCTTAGCCTCAAAAACAAAGAAGGATCTCATCGCCATTACATTACTAGTGTCACTTTGATCTGTTCCAAGTAATGACATCAAATCCAAATCATCCACTACACATAGCGATTCTACGATTGTTGACAGGAAACCATTTGTATAAACACAATTCATAATGATCTCCGTTGATGACGATTTTAGTTGAAGAGGTTGTCCACCACGACTGTGCTGACTGCCAACCCATGAAAGATTTGTAATTGAACCGGCTTTACTCTCTTGTAACTTTTGACGAGGAGTATTGGGTGTTCTTCCACCAGCACCAGTTGTTGACGAAAGGGATTGTCGCAACCTCGTTGATGTTGTTACGACATTTCCATCAGAAAATGAGTCATCAAAGGCGGCCGGGTTATCCGCAGTTTGGTCCAAGCCTCTACTAGTATTAAGGAAGCTGTCTTCCACAAATGAGGACCCCAGTCTCGATCCTGTAGATGCTGCACTCATCCCTCGGAAAGTTGTACATCTTATGATCTCTCCCATTAGATAAAGAGCTTGCATTCGAGTTATTTCTCCCGATCCTTGGCAGCAATCCCTGCAGAGGTTGTCTAGAATTAGTGGGAAAGAATTTTGAAGTGAAGGAAGGATGTCTGAAAATTGACCAGTTGATGAAGACATTGACTCCAAGACGTTGACACAGTAAAGTAATCCTGAATACAGGATTCCTCGAACTTTCACATTAGTAGCGGATGCAAGCCATTTGCAGAAATTTGCAATGATCACATTTACCGTGGAAGATGTTAAGAAACCTGCTGTTTCTTGTAGAGATATCACAGCACTTAAAGTAAGTGCAGTTTCGGCTGCCAGTCTCAAGAAAAAGTCTGTTGTACCTTTGGTTTCTAGAACTTTAGTTAGTAAGAGTCTAATCATGTGCGGACAAAATTCTGGAGATCTGATTTGAGGAGTTAGTGCAATGACTTCGGTTACTTGTCGCCATCCATCAAACACTAGAAGCTTGCAACCCTCTTTTTTTCTCAGCTCGTTCAAGCTCCGAGCAAATTCCAAAACATCTTTAGCTTCGGTATGAACTGTTTTTCGAAGATGAAGAACTGTACTCTTCTCTAATTTTGTAATTTCGTCTTTCAACATTCCATCCAGCATTTCAACTCGAATTAGTCTGGTCTTTAGTTCTTTGTCCACGTATTCACATTGTGTTAGGGCTTGCATTACTAAACCACCGTCGAAAAATTCCAAGTCAGGTAGCTCCAAACTGTGATTTTCCATCTCGATTACATGTAGTATTTCTTCTAAACGTTTGGAAACAAGGGGGAACAGTTCAGTTGCAATACTAACGACACATTCCTCTGATTTCAGCTCAATTGCAAGGCACTTTAGAAAGTAGGAAAGGCCTTCCATGGTCAATTGTTGTAGAATACCGGGTTCAGAAAGATGCCCATGAAAGAATTTGCAATATCTCAAAAACTTTAAAGTAGGTGTACTCAATCTCGGATCGCAAAGGAGAGTAAGAATTGTTTTAAAAGATGTCGGAATTAATGCTGCATTATCGGTTAACCCGTGCAGTACGGTCCTACTTCCATAGTAGTCTTTTCTTTTTGAGTTGTATCCAAGAAGAAACATTCCTAGGTTCGGGTCCAAATGAACTACAGACGTTCTCAATAATTTCAATGCCGACAGCTTCACAGAGGTTAAAAGCTGGCTGGTTTCATCTTGCTCATTCCATCCTCCTTGGTACAAGACTTCCACGACCATGTGTTTAAATACGGAGCCTAGCCCTTCTTGCCATACTAAGGCATGATGAATCTGATGATCGATTTCCGTATTATCCTCAAGAACAATCGATAGGATTTCCAAAGCAGCTTTAATATGCTTGGGAGAATAGCTCATGGTGTCAATATAACGAATCAAACTTAGAATGTATTCAGGAGCCCCACCGTCTGTCGTCGCACTCATCATAACTTTGTGAATACCCAGGAGCAATACAATGTCTTGGCTTTCCATAATTTCGCGTTTTTGCATAATGTAAAATTGCTGACGCTGTAATGCTCGCCACAATAGCATAAGGAGAGAGAGACTACAATTGTCAATGTTTTCCTTTAAGGTTTCGTCTGCTTCAGAACTCAACTCTGCTCCAATGATACAGTCAACTACAGCGCTAAGCACCTGCACAAGCAAAACACAATATTTGAAGTCAAGATGTTTAGGTTAACACATTTAAAAATATAACTGCCAAAAAATAAACTTACCGTTCTTATTAGAGGAGAATCACACAAGAGCTGTATCATCAACTTTGGTAGAAAGTCTAGTAAAATACTCAAAATATCTGTACAAAGTTTTGTTATTGTCCACCTCTGGTTGGCATCCTTAAATAATCTGTATGGTGTTTTGATGAAGACCGCATCAGTTATGTAATTAATGTAAGGAAAAATAGCTCCATTATCATAAGTTGGATGAACAAAGTAGCCTTCAAGTGATACGAATTCCATTTGTCTAAATCTTATGTTCACAAGAGATTTAAACAGGCGTAGCATTCCGATTGTTAATGAATACTCTTCCAATCGGGTCTCCTTTTCTTCCAGTTCTTCCTTGACATCTCCGGTTCCTGGATCAATTAGTCTTAATGAGTAAAATATATCCCAGAGGGTAGTCACAACCTCAGGACTCAAAGGTTCGTTCCCAATCATTGCGGCGCAAGTATCCAGCATACTTGCTCTAATCTCTCGAGGAATCTTGCGAATTTTCACAACTTGAAGAATAGTTCGTATCCAATTTGGCTTCTGACTTGAAAAGAAGGAACGGGCTGGTTCATACCGTTCACAAACAGTTTCCACTAGTTTCAGATACGAACAGATGCCTTGAATTTCAAGGGGATTCATTACCAAATTAAGATTAGCATGTACTGACATTAGTCTTTCCCTTTCGGCGGCAGACTGAAAATTTTGTCCATCAAACCCAACCACGCTGAACGTTTGCATGTATTTCAAAATACTTTCAAAAAAATGTTCTAGGCTAGTGTTATGCCCATTTTCACGCAAAATGTTAAACATCGCGCGAGGGTTCCCTGTAGTTAGTCCTGTCAAGAATCGAATTGCACTGACAAATAATGATGGAGTTTCCATGCAGCTGGTGCGAACAAGCTTAGCAAGTGATAGAAATTGACTGTCTTCCATAAAGTAATAACGTCCAAGCTCGTAAGGATCATGCTGATAAAACTCTCCTAAACAATCCAGAAAGCTTTCGTATTCAGCAACTTCAGTTACAGGCGGATTCACTCCTTGTTCTTGGCACAATAAGATTGTTTTAGCAGTCTCCTCCGAACGATACTTGATCTCTTTCCACTTAACTTGCATATGGACAATGAAGTCAACCAGGAAGCCGTGGTAAACCTTTGTTATATCTTGATCCCAAGTATAATTGGTGGGATGAGCGAATATTTCAGCTTGAAGAAAACCAAATAGGTTTCGAGCAAAATCAAATTCAGCTGGATCACAACCTAACATACTCCGGGCTGTTTCGTCAGTAGCTCCCCCTCTGGAAATAGGTGTACTCTCTCCTCCAAAAACTGAATCACCGAACGGGCCCGCGCGAGGTGAAGTTGGACCTAGTCCGGCAACATCATCTGCCTTTCCTCCGGATCCATTTAATTTACTTCCAGCAATGTGAAAGGAGAGTTTGATAACATCCCAGACTTCCATACATTTGAACCCATTATTTTGATTATCCACGAGATATTTTTTTAAACTTTGACCAAACGTCATGTCAGGTTCTTCTGGACAAAGTGTTGTCTCAATTGTATATAAAACTGTTGCTATCAGCGTGGCATCTCCCCTTGTAACTTGAGTGTCTTCAGGATGAATTTGTTCTTTTAAATAGTCCAATATTCTCGATAACTCTGCCCATCGCAAAGATCTTTGGGCCGAATAGCAAAATATTGTATGAGCAAGAGCATCCTTTATGCAATGAAGAAGGTTTCTGATTTTCCTACGATGGCGTGTATCTCCCAAGGCCAAATTAGCCTCTAGAATTTCCAGTTGCTTCTCCATTGAAAATGTTTCCAAAAGCGTAATGAACCGATCCATCATATACTCCCGGTAAACAGAGTTAAGCACCCGTCTAAATGACGTGAGGATTTGAGTATCAAAGCTGGATCTCCATTGTCGACCAGGAGTGCATCGTATCATAGTTGCCAATGTCTGAATCAACCAAAACCGTCCTTCGTAAAACATGTGAACAGCTATCAGTCCTCGAGGCCAATTTGGATAGTTGTCAATCTCAGCATCAGCTAAAAAAATCCAGCTTAGTTGTATTAAAACATGCTGACAAACGAATGATTAAGAAATTAATTAAAAAATACAAACCGATAGTTAAGAGATCCAATGCTAAAAACTCATTGATTTGAAACATATCCGAGAGCATAATTGCCTCATTGACTATGGCATAGGAAAGAACTTGTTTTCCTCGGAACCCCTTCAAATAACGACCTTCGGTGCTGCATTTTTGCAGCTCTTCCCTATCAACCGGGCTTGGTGGCTACAAAAAATAACATTTTTCATATAAAATAATGTAATGTTATAAAATCAATAAACCATGTGATATACTAACTTTAATAGCAAAAATTGAAGAAAAGTCTCCAGCGTGGCGAGTGAGTAATCTGTCAATATCTTGAACCAGTTGATCGGGCGGATTAGTGTCCTTGATAATTTCCATCATAACTTCATGGAGCTCCTTGGCCGGAAGCCATAGCTCCCCGCATCCAATCACTACATCTGAAGCTGGGGTAACCTTTTCTGTAAACAAAAACAAATAGCCCTCAAATTTAATTAATTACCCTTTTAACAATTGTTTAATGACAATTATCAAATTTGGTTAAGAATTTAAGTAGTGCCTTACCAGGCTCCATAACTTTCATCTACGATGAACCACCTTATTTATTATTTTTTGCTTAAAAAATCGTTTCCTTTAAACTAGCAGAGTTAATTAGTTAACATAATTAATAATTAAATTAATTGGATCAATTAATGCATTAAATGAAGGGAGTGAATGTGGTAAAAATTAATTTTAAAGCACTTTTTTGTTTCTTTAATTTGACCACACACAGAGTACAGTACCGAGTGTACCTCTTTCTGTCTGTATTTCTAATGCGCGCATCCGCTTCTAAAACGATTCCCACTTTTTAAACTTCACAAATTGGGGCAATGCACGACATACGATGCACTATTGTGACGAATTCGATGGACTGGAATGGACTCTTTGTTGGAGCGTTTTTTTCATGAATTTTTGTAAAATGAAAAATTAATTGCAATTTATTTTGTTTATAATTTATTAATTAAATAAATAATGACAAATTTAATTTTATGAGCATTTCTAGTACACTCGACACTGCAGCCTTCCATTTTTAGTCTATAGTCTATGTACAATTATTATTTAGAGTATAAAAATTGCAAATTATAAAAAGTCAAAATTTAATGTTCTGTAAATAGTTTTCAATGGAAATAAGTTTCAGTGTATTATTCTCTTCGAAACTTTATTTTCTTCCATAAGCCAGGGTTTTATCCAGCAAAGAGTTTCCAAATTTGCTGAGAAAGTTTCGAATGTTGAAGTTCTTTATTGCAGCCATTCCCGTGGTTTGTGGGCCACCTGGAGCTTGTCCTGAGAGATGAGGAGGGAGTGGTGGATAAGGTTGTGATTGCTGCTGCTGGTTGGAATGGTTGTGGGTTTGCTGTTGAGACTTTTGCTGTTGTTGTTTCTTTCTTTTGTAAGACGAGCTTGAGTTTCCTTTCCCATGTTTTTTGTTATCACTGACTCCACTTGCATCTTCTTCTTCGTCATCATCCGAAGTGTCATGTTTGCTAATTCCTCGATGGGGCGGGATGGAAGAGGGTTTGTTACGCTGGGGGAGTAGGATAGATGAAAGCGAAGGCAATCCAAATGGTCCGCCTCCATTTTGACCGGAAGCTGACCCTTCTTCATTATTAGGCTGCTGTTGCTGCTGATGATGATGATGAGGGTTGCTGTTAGAATTCTTGATGACTTGGTAAGAATTGTGGCTTTGGTCAGATGCAGAACTTGAATGGTAGGGTCGTCGTTGACGCAACGGTGAGGTAAATCTATATGAAGGTCTCTTTTTGGGTTGTTCACCTTCCAGTAATGGTCTTCGCATTTGTCGCTCATTAGACTCGTCATTGTAATCTACTTCGGATGTATCGTCGCTGG
>JAANSO010003837.1:0-10842 GCA_036507315.1 Lepidocyrtus fimetarius | reverse complement strand
AAATCCCCATAAGAATACATTGCGGAGAGAGATTCGCCGGCATCCCTACTGGCGTTATTCAAGCTCAAAGTGGATTTAACCATGTGAGGCTTTAAGCTCTTGATATGCTCCAGTAACCTATGCGTTTCTGCAACTGATTTCGCCAAACTTGAGGAAAACTCTTCTTTTTCTTTTTCAGTAAACGGCACAGGCAGATTGTTTTAGTTTTTAACATGCATATGTACAGATATGGACTGCAGGGGGCATTTATGAATTCAAATACTTAAGGAGATGGAATGCCATTATTTGCATTTAAATAATCTTTGATAAACACTTACCACTTTCGCTTAAAAAGTGATCTTGCAAAATAAATTCAACGTCGTTCATTATTTGAAACGTCTCCTTTGTTGACTCCATGGTTTAATTTAGCTTTGTTTTCCAAATAAAACCCTAATTTATTTATGTCCTCTTTGATTTTAATTACTAAACGGAAATGTACGGTTTCTATTCACTTATGGATTCTCCAACGGGTAGAAAGTTCAAATTGCGTTTACCTATTCCCGACAATATAGATCACGCAGAGAAAGAAAGACTTACCTATTAAGATTAGCAAACTTTTAAAATAGAAGACTAATTTTGCAGAGCTTTTGCTTGAAAGTCTACATATCAACTGTAGTAATTTCTGTCAAAAACTTGCCCTTCCTTTGTTTTTTTATTTCCAAATTACTAAAATAACAAAGCAAATCTGTGCTTTTATGTAAATATAGAAATAGAAAAATTCTTCAATATTGGGGATTAAGTTTGGAATTGTTAATATGGTGAAGTATAAAAACCTACGTGACTCGATAATCAAAATGCTAAATGCAAAAGTTTAACATTGAAAGCATGAAAATCGACGAAAATGGAATTTTATTTGCTTTTATTATTTGATCTATTCAATGAGTTAAGCATAGCTTGCAATACGGATGATGACAGGCAAGAAAAATAAAAAATACTTTGTATATGAGAGAATCTACCCATTTTGAAAAAAATTTGTTCAAAATTGTTTAAAACAGTAACCTCCTTAGCTTGTGTTAGTTTACCTTATTCTTTTGTGTTCAATCTTGTAAATTCAAATATCGGCGTGCTTAACGTCAATTTCAATCAACAATTTTAATTGGTTTTCACTCAAATGAATGAAGCTGCCCGCAATATTTGCTAATTACTTTGGAATAATATATCTAACAAAATCGATTGTTTATTACGGCTTAAGATAACGAGAAATAGAAAAATTGGATTTAAAAAAGTAATTTTCATTCGTAATCAAACTAAAACTAAGCAAACTACTTCCGTCTGTTGGAATTTAATTTCTGTATTGTAAGCTAATAAAAGGCAGCAAGCCTGCTTAGACACTTGCTCGAAGCTTGCAAAAACACAAAATATCATGCAAATTCTTTTCCCATCTTAATACCTCTAACTTAGTATAACACTAGTTAAACTGCTGAATTTGTTTAATTTTGCAATTTTTTGCAAAATCCGTAGGCAAATTTGCAAATTTATTTGCATATTCTTTGTTTTCAAGTTACTACCGTTCGAATGATATGCTACATGCCATAGGTTGTAATTTGAAATTTTAGCCATCACTTGTAACGGTTTAACCGTTTGATAAAAAACTTCCATAAACATGCAAATTTCAACTTTTTTCTGTCTAATACTTGCAATTCAATACTACATTGATACAAAATAAGTTTTTGTATTTATGCAAATTTTTGCAAAAACCGTTAGCAAATTTGCAAAAATATTTGCATATGCTTTGTCTACAAGCAGGGTCTAAACTACACTAGGGACAGGTGGACTATAGTCCAGGCCCCGTGACAGGGAAGGGGCCCTAGGGGCCCGAGAAAAAATAAATTAACACTAATTAGAAATAAAAAGGGCCCCAAGCCAAAAACTACAAGAAAAAGATAGTTAAACAATTCAAGCTAGTTATTTATCGCAAACTTTGAATGAAACTGTGAATGAAAAATCAATTTGAGAGTAGGAATTGTTGGTTGCTATTAATGACCGCTTTTACGAAACCCCAGTAATTTTACCTAATTTGTACATGTGTGACTAATGGCAGAATTTAGTTTTGTAATTAAATATTTTAAAGACAATAAGATAACTTTAACTCAACAAGATCTGTACAATTCTTGTCTGAAAATGCAAATTTTCTGCGGCCTTCGGCCGCCCAAGCAATATCCAATGAACGAATTGATCATTTCTTCGCAACATTTTAACAAAGGTTCTCTAAATCAATTAGGACCCAAATTCTTAAACATTTCTTAGTTACAACAGCTTAAATCAGTCAAAAAATAATCGTTAAAAAATCTCGATTTTATTTTAAATTGAACTCACAGGGGGGCCCATTTAGATTAATGAGTCCAGGGCCCACGCATGTCTAGTTTAGGTACTGTCTACAAGCTATTTCCGTTCGAATGATATGCCACTTGCCATATGTTGCAATTTAAGATTTTATAATCGTCACTTCTAACGGCTTAACCGTTGGTCCAATATTGCTGAAAAACTATACAGCGGATTCTATGATTCCTATCTATGTGTCTGCCAAATTTTATTGCTATCTGTTTAGGCATTTTTGAGTTCTTGCGGAAACAGACAGACGGACAGACAGACAGACAGACGGACAGACAGACTAACATACTGATTTCATAACTTGCTCTTCGAGCAAGTAATAATTTAATATGTGATCAGAAGTCCAACAAAGCCAAAACATGCATTAAAAAGTAAGCAAATGACATCATTCTACCTGCTTTTCAAATCCACTAAAGTTTCTTTAAACCCCATTCTTTTTCTGAGCGTTTTCTCCTTCTTCTACGAGAAGTAGATATACCTTACCGTAATTGAAATCAGCAGAACTGTCTTCGGAACTGGTAAAAAGGTTGTTTTGTCAATCCAAAAATTATTTTTAGAAGTCTTGCAAAGCCCCAAACAATTTTTTATCTGGTTCTTCATTTGACCATTTGTCAAACTCAGTATTGAAGGAGAGTTATAAAACGAGTAAGACCGGCAGTAATACAGTCTGTACTGCTTTTAATACAAAAACCTTTGTAAATAAGCCACAAAGAAACAGATATTGGGAAGAAGCAAAAGGGTTATTGAAGGTTTTCTGTTGTCTAGCATTGTAATATTCAGTCAGCTGCTGGCTCGTATTCTCATCATTTCTAAAAACTCATCGCACATTTTGACTCCCATAAATATTTTCAATTTTGTTAATAAATATTAACCAAAATTCATGATTTTTTTCTCGAGGATAAACTTTCAAATAAAAGGGTGAAAATATGGAGCAATCAAAAATAAATCCTTTTGCACTTTTTCCCAAAGAGGTAACTTAATTAAATAGGTTTTAAAAACTTGTAAGTGTTTTTTGATTGAAGATATTTATGTAAAAAACGATTTTAACAGATTTGGGAAATGATACTTGGCCAAGTGGAAGACTCCAAAGATATTGTTACGGTTCTCCGTGAAATTCCAAAGTTGGACATCTCAATCAACAGTAAAAAGCGGTTTTGGTACATTGGCCAGGTATTAAAATAAATTTAAATTGCTGAAGCTATTAACTAAAAACCTTGTGAAATTTGTAGGTCCTTCCTTTTATTTACACAAGGATAAGTCAGGGTGAAGCTCTTAACCTCCGACTTGTCTGTAAAGAATGGATGCGCCGGGTGGATCACTTCCTTCAGAACCAGCCGTACTACAGAGGCTACTCTGAAGACCTACACAAAGATAACCTAAACTTTTGGGGGTTTTTGTCCGAACTTCAAATTGACTTTGGAGGGGCTTACAAATGCGTAGATACAAACGAGGCTGAATTCCTTCCTTCAATAATGGACAAATGGATGGATCTTTCTCAAAAAAGAAACCCATTCGTGTTCCGTGAGCTCAACTTCCGCATCTCAGGGGGAGGCGACCGTGAATTCAGAGATTTAAATAAGACGTTTGCCTTCCTTGAAAAGTTTGGATCTCACTTGTGGTATTTGGGTATCGACATGGAACTGCCTCTTGCCAACCTGGAATTCTTCAATCTTGTCCATATTTTAAAGCAAGTTCAGAATTTAAAGTGCTTAACACTATCAGGAAATGAATTTGATGGGCCTTGTCATAGTGGACGTCTGAATTTACAATTTATGAAGCTGGAACTTCCACAACTTCCATTTTTCGAAACTTTCAAGCTTTCCGAAGGAGACGGGGTGTATACGGATGAGTTCCTGACAATATTTTTGAACCGCTATGGCCCCCAAATTCGGAGGCTCTGTATGCCATTGCACCGTTGGAAAGTGGAGTTTAAAAACATTTTTCCTCAACTGACAGAGTTAGAACTAGAAGTGGAAGGTGGCCTAATAGGGAAGATTAATTTATCTGAAAAATTGACTTTGCTGAGAAGCTTACTTAAATCAATCTCTGCACCGAAACTTGTCTGCCTGCGGATTATTTTTTTGAATGATGAAACCGAAAAGGTTGCGATTGGAATTGATAAAGACGTTTTTAAATGGTTGAATCGGTTTCCTAAAATCAAATACTTTGAGATATACCCAGTTCAGACAAATAAAGGTCAAATAGTGTTGACTGAGGATGCGACAGAAAGAACGGAGTGCATTCCTTCCCTTCAAACTTTGAAGATTATTAATTCCCATGGGTTATCATATAATTTTATGCTCTCCTTCCCGTTCCTTCGAAACCTTGAAATTCGACCTTGTATCTACCCACACGTGGAACACTTTTCCATCCCGGACTCCAGCTTGAAGCTAAGGGAACAAATTCAAACGGGGAAAATGTACGAATCTAATATTTGGGACGTTTTGCCAAAACTGAATAAAATCGTTTTGCACACTTTACTGAAAAGTGGAGCGCCAAACTCTTTAACATTCCATCGGGAAAGTTTTGATAAATTAAAAAAAGCTGGAAGGATTTTTTCAGGGGATGGCTTGTATCCGTTCCGACAAGATATTTTGGAATTTCTGGAAGAAAAAGCTTTTGATTTTGATGATGAAGGCAGTAACGAAGATTGCGACGACTCAGCATTGGATGGTGATTTGTCAGATTGAGATTCACAAAACTTCACGTTTGTTGGACGGGTATAATTTAATTATGTATTTAATTACAGTGTTCATTTTATTAAGATACAAAATTTTGCAAACCCGATTCCTAATAACTTATAACATAATCTACTTTAATTTCTTATGAGTACCATTTTTATTTAAACTTAAATCTATTCAACTTATTAGCGATAATAAATTTAATCATGCATAAATTTTATTCTTGTTTTTCTCAATTAATAAAAAATTCTTCTGTTATCTGAGAGTCCTAATAGATAATCGAAGTTTTGATCATAAAACTTTGCTTTGCTGCCCTACATTTAAATAACCTGGCGATATGGTTCCTTTTTTGTTTAAAACCTGTCTTTGTCGGTCGCAAGTTATTCACTATCGATACCGGTTTTACAGTAATTTTGGTTGTTTTCTTAGTGGTTTTAAGTCGTTTACAAAATGTCCGGTTTTTGCTTAATATTTCAAAGGTAAACGAAACGAAGGTGATCAGCAGACAAACTAAACAAAAGTAGCAAATAAAATTGAGAACTGTTTTTGGAACGGGTGAAATGGATTCTCTTGTCAGTCCAAAATTCTTTCTAGAAGCCTTACAAAGTCCTAAGCAATTAACAATCCTGTTTTTCAACTCCCCATCACTTCCAAAAGTTCCGTTCTGAGCGTATCTTTTTGCAGCCTCAAATTGATACTGGGACGTTGTAAACCGTTCCCACCTATCAAATAACCCCGACTCTACTATTTTAGCCATGGAATATTCCAAAATCCACATTGAATAAGTTTTTATGGCAATCGTGTAAAGCTTTAATGACAGCTCTGGAATTTTAACACTTTTTGAGACAAACCAACTTTCCTTAAACATTTTCAAACCTGCCCCAATATTACTCACTGCCTGCTCCACCTCCATGTAGACGAATGTTTTTGGAAGCTTCATCGGCTTTCCAGAAGGTTTGTTATTCACCCAAATTACTTTTTGCACTGTGTTATTTATCAAATCAAACAAAATGTTTAATTTTTCCATAAACGAATGTTCTTTTCCAACACCAGAAAAATATAACAATTCGGTTTTATTAACAAGGGCTTCCAATTTCCGTATTTTCTTCTTTAGATACATACTGGTCCCACCTGATTCGTTGAAAATGGATTTGGCGTCTTTCAAAAGTTGAGGTAAATAAACGTCGCTAATGCAATTCCTGGGAAATTATAATATTCAGATTGCAAGGATGCTCTTTATATCCTCCAGTTAAAGTAGTTGTTACCATCATCTCACTTTCCCCCAGTTCTTCCAAACTGCCCGGGGTCTTAGGTTGTGGGGTGTAGCTCATCTCGGAGAACAAATCAGCTTGGTAACCTTGAGATGTAAGAAGGACGGCAATATTCCAAGCAAACCAGACACCCATCAAACTGAAACTTTTCATGTTTTTAATCGACGAAATTTCCGGGGCTTGCCCCAGCAAAAGACTTCCCAACCCAAACCAAGCTTGCTTCACGGTTTTTAATATTTCCCGCCAACTTATTTTTCCTTTGTTTGAATAGAAATCATAAAAGGCAAGGAGAGCTGAAGTGGATAAAATGGAGGTGGAAAGCAAAACCCAAACTTCATAACTAAAAGGGGAAACAAGTCCTCCAATCCTGAGGTGGCTGTGGCCTTCCAAATTTGTAATTATCCCGATAAATACAATCCTGTGGGTAATTGTTAAACAATTTATTGACTGGAAATTCACAAAACTTTCAATAGCTTCAGCCGTATGCGTATTCGGCATGAAAATAGTGCCTTCCACAAAATAAAAAACAGATTCCATGTATTCCAGTGTTAAATTGTGTTTGTGCAGAAGAACAACGAGCAAAGAGCAAATCACAGGATCAACCCATTCTTTATATTCTTCGCGAGTAAACAATCTGCAAATTTCTTTAGGATTTCCCCTGTGAAAATAATTCTTATAATCCCGTTCAATTCCATACAATGCTTTGAATCCGATTAAGTTTTTATGCAGAAGCCTCCATTGTTTTCGAAGAACTTCCCTGTTTCCCATCTCCTTTATTTCTTCTTTTTGAATTTTACAATCAGCGCAAAATAGATAAGATGAAAATTTAAAAAGAACAATTGGAACTTCTCCGGTGTCTTGCATATTCCGTAGGAAAATCTTTTCCTGGCTTGTAAGCTTTGCAATAGAATTTGACAAGTACAGAATAAAATCAAAATCTTTTTGGTAGAAAGTAAAACTTTTGAAATTTTTGAAAAGTATCGTTGAAATTATATCAATATAGTCTTTTTCAATCTTTTCTATGGACTCCCAAGACAAAGCAAAAACACGACAAAGGGAAAACTTCAAATGATATTTTAAAAACAGACTTCGATCTGCCTCCCTACTCATACCTACACGTTCTTTCCTTCTTTCTTCATTTTCAACTTCAAACACAATCGGAACAGCTTTAAAGCTTTGAACAGTTTTGTAAAAGAAAGTTTCCTGATCGTTGAAAGAAAGCAATGTGGATTTTTGAAAGTAATTATAAAATGTAATCGAACAATTTTTAAAAACTTGCAGTATTTCCTCATTTTCTGCACCTAAAGCTATCATGTTTTCAGACGGGTTCAATTCTTCTTCGCAGTATTTAACACATCCAGGAAAACTTCCATTGTGGTTCTGAGAAGTACAGGATATTCCAACACATTCAAATTTACTTTTACATTGTTCTTCACTCTCGCAAAAATCGGAGGTGAAGCACCAACTCCCTTCGTTTCCTTTGCAATAGCGCCAGCAAGAATCTGGTATAAATTGCCCGGTAATGTCACAAGTACTTTTTCCATTAGCAAGGAAATCTCCGTCTAGGTTTCCGTTGGAGAATGGAAACAATACTTCTGCTTTTGCATTGACAAGGGTTGTTAAAAACAAGAAAATGGAGTTTCCGTACATTTTGAAAATTTAAACGGCGCTTAAGAATTACTATCTGGTCAAACAAAGCTACGTGGAATAGTTTGGTCTTATATGTGGAAGCAATATTTTGTTTTATAACCTAGCATACAAATTAAATTTAGGTAGATATTTTTCAGTAAAAGTACCTAAATTATCGCTTCCTATCTTTTTAGTCTTCGTATATTATATTTTTGTTAGATTTTTCTAACATAATCGTGATCTAATGTACCTAAATAAATTGCTAGCTGCTTATAAACCTTCTTTTTACTTTTACATGTATTTTTCTTTTTCGGATTTTCTACGAAAATCCTTTAAAATTTTCTGCTTCGTATGCTTCCTATATTATAATCTCCTTATTCTGTCTGTTTGTCTGTCTGTTTGTCCCGAAAACTCCGAAAAAATTTGATCGTGTTTAGTTTTATGGTGATGATGCAGTGGGTGCCCCTGTATCGTTTGGCACCCCATTGGCTGACCCCGTACCCCATATGCAGTTGTACCCGACTTTTTAATAAATTTAGACGTGATTTTTAAAACCGGGTACAACCATATACTGTTGCTATGATAACTAGGTCAAACGGTACCCCCGTATTGGGTCAAGCTGCTAAGTTTATAGCATAAAATCAGAGTTCAACAATGTGCCGCATTGCACCAAACTTAGGACAGGGTGGGTAAATTAGTTGAATATAAGGGAAGAGATTGTCAAATGTTAATCGTGTTTGAAGTATGCCACGGATCCTACTGGGTCGTATAGGTCGCAAATAATACATGAAGACAATTCGGGTGCCATGGCAGCGGGGTAAATGATAGCGATTGGCAGTTTAACAATTTTAAATGTCCATAGCCAATAAGATCTAGAAGTCCCGATTATCAGAATCGGGTCCCGTTGCTAGTTCCTTTATAAATATGAATGTTTTTAATATAAATAAAATATTCATTTTAACCTAATATTTTCTTGACACGTATTTTCTCCAAACGTTCTTTTTCCGGGTGTAGGTAAACTATAAGAATTTCAGCGAAATAATATCACCAAAGCGAGGTGACTATATTATGTATGATATAAAAACCAATTTTTGTTTCTTTTTAAAATTATAAAAAATGAGCAAACGATTTATTTCTTAGAATTCAATTGTCAGGCCAACTACTTTATCTACCAAAAAAAGATTTTCTCAACTCTTCCCTAAATATATTAATTTCCTTTTGGATATCACCAGTTTTAACTAAAAGCGGGAAAAGGGTGGATAAGTTGATAAAAATAAAAGGATTTAAATGAAAAAATGTACCTCAACACTCAAATTCTGTAGAAAATTAAAATCCTTGCTGAGGATTATCTTTGTCCAGGACAACCTCCAAAGTCTTTACGTTAGGGACCCACTTTCCCAGCAATTCCATCGCTTCAGAAGTAAAATTTCCGTGGAAGTGAAATCTTTCCAAGTACGGAAGGGACAATTCTCCAGCGGAACAGAGCTTAAAGGAAGAGTCATTTTAGATTTTGTAACTGGGACTGTATTTGTGGGTAATGGAGGACGCGTTGATAACCGCCAGAATATAACGCCATGAAAAAATCATTAATCATATTCAAAAATAAAGCTAAAGTTAATTAACTTTAGCTTTATTTTTGAATAAGCAATTTTCACTACATTTGAATGCATTTCAAGAAACTGGCTAAATTATTTATTCAATTTTTAATAAACTTTTATTAATTTACGCACCTAACAACATTTAAGTAATGGATCATTAATAAATTGACAGAATTAAGTATCTTTAGTGTGTTCTTGAAAACATTTCCGTATTGACTTTTTAAGTAAAAAGCATTTTCGTTTAAAATCCCTCCATAGACGTGCCTTGATGTACAGCAAGTATTCAAACTTTGAAATTGTCCACTCCACCCCAAAAACCAAACTAGTCAACGCCAAAAAGCATCCCCAGAAGATGAAAATAAAATCCAAAACCTCCCTCGGAACCGGTGAAAGTGCTTCTGTCGTAAGTCCCTGATTTTTCTCAGATTTCTTGCAAATCCCTATGCAATTAACCAACCTGTTCTTCACCTCCCCTGCATACCCTTCCTCTACTTGGAAGGTGCCGTTTGTCCTGTTCATAAACTCTCCAGCATACGTTGTCGCAGCTTGCCAGTTGTAATGCGGCACTTCAAACTTTTTCCATCTTTCATAGAGCCCAGACTCCAGGATTTGTCTTAAACTTCCTTCAAATATCGAAGTAAAGTAATTGCTGGAAACTCCAAAGTAAAGTCGGGCAAGTTCCGGGACTCGTACAGGTTTTGAGACGAACCATTGCTGATTCTTATTTAAAAATGATTTCAAACCGTCAGCAAAGCTCGTCAGTGTTTGTTCCATTTCGATAAATGCGAACCGATTTGGTAAGTCCATTTTCTCAGTGATAAATTTACCGGTTAAATTTGTGAAGTCAATAAACCTCCATTTATTTTCAACAAGGTCGTACAACACTTCCAGTTTGTCCATGAAAAAGTGATACAAGAACATATGACGAAACCCAAGAAGCTCCGTTCGATTTATAAGGCCCTCCATGTTATTAATTTGCCTTCTTAAATTCTCATTTTGCCCCACATGTGTCTCATATTGTTGGCGGCAACGAAGGCTTTTCAAAAGCCGAGGGAAGTAAACATCCTTAAAACAATTTTTCAACGGGATATTACCATCTGTGCAGTTATACCAGGAGTAACGATTACTCAGGGTCGTTGTAACTTTCATCCCTGACTCTGCTAACTCGTCTAAATTGGAAGGAACTTCCGGTTGGGGAACAAACCCAATTTCGGAGAATAAATCTGCTTGGTAACCTTGAGAAGTTAGAAGGACTACAAGATTCCAGCTAAACCAGATTCCCATCAAAATCAA
>JAANSO010003836.1:0-10843 GCA_036507315.1 Lepidocyrtus fimetarius | reverse complement strand
ATAAAGACAAAATGATTTCCGACAAAATGCATTCAGATAACGCGTTTAACACAATTTACCTAGAATCTTTATACGTATAACGATCGATAGCTAAAACGAACCATTTTTGTGTCGCCCTTCAAGGTTCGTTATATCGAGTTTCGACTGTATTTCCATTCTCCGTCTGAAATTAGTGGACGTAACAAAAAAGAAACATCGTGAATGCTTTTGAGATTTTGCTTCTGTATGCCCAGGTTTATTCTTCATTCTTCCAATAACCTCAACAACTCATATACTTTTTGTGTCTCTGATACTTTCATTTTGAATGGGTGCGGTGATCTTTCCTGTGAGATGAATGACTCTAAACTCAATTAATTAGCAATAATTACATTAAGGTCAAATAGTAAATCGTTTTCAATTGGCAAACAGGTCTCCCGTATGCAAATACAGTTCTTTTAATCAAAACATGATAGTAATTAATTATATATTTTCCTTATTTAGAAACTATGTATTAATTATAAGAAAAAAATCTATTTGAAGTAACATTCACATTGTCTTCAGAAAGTAACTTTTGAGGCGACATTTTACATTTAAATACATAATAGTAAATTACGTAGAGTGTTTTGCAACTGTATTATTGTACTTGTCAGCAAATATTGAAGCATGATAACGAATTGGTAGTTTCAAGGTATGACTGTTCATACCATGCAATTGAAGCAATACTATACACGATAATAACTTACACATTAACAGTAAATATAAAGAATAAAAAATATTCCATCAACCCAACCAAGTTTTTATCATAGCATATTAACATTTTACATTACTAAAATTTTGGTCGTTTTTGGAACATGCTAGTGGGACTTAAAGGTTCATAGGTTGGCTCCTGTTTAGCAGTTTTAGCAATACCTGCACTTATCCGATTGATTGGGATTTCTACTCGATTTTGAAAAGTATGCAAATTTTTTCCGTCCAGTGAGCTACGCATTGTTTCCAACGTCTGCTTGATACTGTGAAGCTCACACGAATAAAGTACATCGCTGCTCTTCGACAAGACCTAAATCAACAAAGTTATGCAAATATCATTTAAAAAATACTTTTTCATTTTCTTGAAACCGTTTCTATTTCATCTTTCTAAACTTACATTAATCTGAAGCATTAGAGAAGATAGCATTGATATCAAATCCACCACCCTTTTACTGTTAACGCAAGGAGTTTCAGTCGAATAGTTAGAATTAACGACTAACATCGAAGCTTCGGCATCACAGGAATCCTTAACTCTTTGTGGATTGATAATATTCACATTTAACCCCTTGCTAGCGCATAACTAGAAGTATCAGAAATATATAATGGCAATTAATTTCATTGTTTTTATATAGGTAGGTAGATACTACGTACATATTAAATGCTACTTGCTAAATACTTACCTTGGTAGACTCTTCATCAGCAATGAGCAAGAATTTTTTAATTTGTTCATTGTAAGCATCAATAACGGAGACACACGAAGCGTACTTTACTACCAGTTCCTTAGGATGATATTTGCAACGATTTATTACTTGTTTTTCCGCTTCTGCATTTAGTTCTTTGAGGTGCTGGAGTTTGGAATGTTTCATATGAAGAACCTTTTTAAGCCGTACCTGCCAAGGGTGACAAATAAATAGCAATAGATTAGATTAGATCCATGTCCATATAATAATCTGACGAGTTAAATTAATTAAGGAACAATATGATGTCTACATACAACTGTTTCAAGAAATCGAATAGGAAATCCACCAAGTTGACCATCAATCGGATATCCACTATTTGCATCACAACGGGGGATATCAACAGACCTGGTCATTTTGTTAAGCCTTGATATCTTTAAGGCAATGCTACAAACAGACACGAGGTTTGCCGGCTCTTCAGACTAATACAAAAAACGGATAATACAATAGCACATTTTAAAATGCAAATTGCGATATCATACAAAGGTAAATGAAGAAAAGAATGCATAATATTAGGCATAGTATTAATATAGACATGTATTATGACTCACATACCAAGACATCATGATCAACCACAGATGCTGTTCCTAAATTTTTTTGATCGAACGAAATTCGATAAGAATTGGATGCTAAGTCTATCCCTTCAACGGTGCCAGTATACAAACCGCTGTGCTTTGCTCTGATCAATGCCGTAACACGAGATCCGATGGTTAAGTGCAACGGTATTTCATTTGGTAGATCTTTTGTATCCAAGTCAGTTGAAAAGATCCGTCTTTGAATTTCTCGAACTCGATTTCGTTTGAACTCCAGATCTTTTCTTTCAGAATCAAGGAAGGCAACCGATAATCTTCTGGGTTTTCCCATCAAAGTCCTAATTTTACACCATTCCGCTCGTCGAAGAAAGTTCGCTTTCAAAGATGGAAAGAAAGCTTTAATACAGTCTGTGAAATCATTTGTGGATTTTAAAATAGCTCTAGACAATGAAAAAATTAGCTTAAATCATAAACTTGTTTACAATTAAATATATCAAGCATTAAAAATGAAAATATTTTCTAACTCATCCAAAGTGCTGTAGAAGAATTCGCAACAAATCCATCGGTATGCCTTCGGTAAACGACACAGGTTGCGAAAACGTGCAGCATTCTTAAATATCACTACTGGGTCTACATCTGTAAAAACCGGAAACAGAATGGATTTGAATTATTAACTGGGAATAAAGTATTCAAAAGGCATTGGCCAGAATGATACATTAATCCTATATTAATCTAATTTGGAAACGACAAATAAGTAATTTACCATGCAGTTCTTTCCAACAGACGTCATCAATGGTGGGTGAAAACTCTTCAAACGTCTCTTGATCAACTTCGTTGTCGAAAAATAATTCTTCTTTAACAACTGCGAATGCATCCTCCCTGTCCCGCTTATAATCTTCACAACACTCATAATTTCCATTTAATTCCATTTTAACTGCCTTTGCCTTCATGCCTTTCTTCGGCGGAGATGAGATTTTCTCCATCTTCCTCCTATTTCCTTTCTCCTCCACAACACTTTTAAAATCAAACTTGTCATCAGATAACCTAGTGACAGTCTTGGAAGCTGCTTTTGTTGATTTCTTTGACCCAAAACTTGTAGGATTTTCCGGGGACTTTTCTTGCTTATTGACAACTCCGGAGCCTTTCTTTTTCTTATCATTTCTCTGCCGCCGCCTCGTTTCCTGATCCGATTTTACTGCCACCGTGCTGTCCTCCTTATTTTCATCATCACTGTTAGTCCCAAATAGGAAAGTTTCCAGATCCACAAGAGTGGACAATGGAATACCCCTTTCAACTTCATTTTCATCCAGTTCCAGCTCCAGACAAGCCGACTCAGCTTCCAAATCGTCTACATTGATCTCAACCATGGTTGACCCTCCAGGGTCATCGTCATCGTCCTCTCCACAAACAACCGTTTGTTTCTTTCCACGTTCATGATTAACTTTCTTCCTTTCCATCTTTCTCCCACTTTCAAACAAACTAACTTCACTTATAATACTGTTATTCCAAAAAAACTCACAGAATTTCCATAAAGATAAAAGCACGATTCTAATTTTTGCACTTTCTTTGCAATTCTGCATTCATCCACTGCTCTTGTGTTGTTAAAAAGTCACTAGCGTCGCATGATGAATCTAAACCTGGATGATTCTTATGAATTTTCTTTTCATTGTTTAAAAAAACATTTCGCAATTCCTCTGACCTACTTTTTGCTTATTGAAACTTATTCGAAGAATTAAAGTCGTTTTACTATTTTTACGACTTTCCAAAAATGCACTAATTATGAAAGGTTTTTATTCTCAGGAATTGTATTTAAAATCATTGAATCATCAATTCAATATTCACATATTTTTAATATATTAAAAATTATTTTCTTGAAGACATGATAAAGTGAACGGGGTTGCTGAATTGAAACTCTTCCAATGGAAAAGGTAAATAGTCCGTCAGGTTTTGTTTTAACATTGAATATTGGCATCTGCTTATCAATTACAATGTGCCGATGCCGAATAATAATTTGAAACGTTTTCTTCGTACTTCTAAAAAATCACTTTTATTTGTCTTTTCTTGGAAGTCGAAAATGGCCCATTATTTCCCATCTTTATTCCTCGGGCATGTGAAAACTTAAATGTATACAATCGAACATAATAACATTCTCTATACAACTACAAAAACTAGGTAGGTATGTATATAATTTGTGTGGCGCAAACATATGAATTTTAAAAACGAATATTTTCCTATTCCTGTCCGTGTATTTTAATAGCTGCAAGATTCATAGAAACGTATTGTAATATGATTTAAGGGGGAGCGGGTCTGTTCAAAAATACGAATATTAAATTCAAATAAATATGAATAAAAGACAGCAAGCCTGCTTAAGTACTTACTAGAAAAGGTATAGCTCGCTGCAGCGCACACACAGCTTACATCACAGCATTATGAAGTCTTTAAGTTCTTTGTATGCGTGTATTATAGTGTATTCCTAGGACCTAGGTTAATAAGTATTGGAATAGGGCACCAATTTATGCAAATAATTATGCAATTAAAATTAAAAAAATACAGTAAAATATATTTCCTTTACAATTTGTTTTATTGAATTGTTTATTAAATCAACTTTAGTAGTACACAATTAAATACAGATTATTTCACAAACTTTTTAAACCTTTTTTAAAATTATATTGATTTACGTCATATTTATCACATTTACTATATATCTATTAAATCTTATCATTTCTGCTTGTTTAAAGTGCACTATATCCACTTGTAAAGAATAATATTTATATAATGGAGGCATAAAGTTATCTATATCCCTCTTTTATTAATGTACTACTAAGCTGTTATTTTGTTACATTTACTTTTCTTACTAAAAATGGATACTTAAATTTAAGCAACAATGCAAGTTTTTATTTAACGTGCGTTTACTTATTTTACAGGTAGCTATTTACTTTGATGACATACATGATTGTTTAATAAATATTTTTGATTATGCAGCAAATCTAATTCGCTGCTGTTTTACATAAAAAGGTTCTTTTCATACATATTATGTCATGTAAGTTCAATACTACTCGGTACGTACACATTTAATCATTCAATTTAGCATGTCCTTATATATATTACTGCCACTTTTACCATTACAAATAATTAAATTAACACAAGTCAAAATTCTCTACAGGAATATATGCAAATGAAAACATGGAAGGCTTCTAATGGGAGCAGGGCCAAGGAACTTTAATTGCAATGCTAATTTAATATAGTTTATATACTGGACATGAGATGCACCCGCTTCATTTTACCAAGGAGAATATAAAGGATTTACCTGGGGTTTCAAGTTGCTTCTAGTATACAGCGATTTGATTATATAAAAAATAAAGATTTATACATTTGCTTGCTTATTTCAATCGGGCTAAAACTATTTACCACGCTATTTATCAGTAACTAAATCGAAATGTGTACCTTTCGGAAACTACTTTTAGCGAAATAAGTAAGTGAGGTCAGTGATTTTTCAGCCTCCCGAAGGGGGAAAGCGGACACAGGTGAGGTCAATCTACATGTTCACCTAATTCAGGTAGTCTAGCTCCCTACACCTAATTGGGATAACATACAGCCCAATAAAAATGGAGTACATTAAACACAATACCTGGTACATTCAATCAATTTTTCACTATAGAAGTTCTTATATAGTATCAAGATAGTACAACAACCAACACTGCTAGTTTTGTTGTCTGAAGTTATATTTACCTGATCGTTTTAATTGTTTTGAACCTTGTATTATACAGTCTTTATTATCTGTCTGGTAGTGATGAGGGTATGACAGAGTTTATTTAAAAAAGCACAATTGGACTTCAGGCAACTAAAGGGTTGGTTATATTATGCATTATTACATTTACTAGTCTTTTACTGATTTACAACCATAACTTATACCGCCTTCTCTAGGTTTAGCTTTGAAACAATATTTACGACTTTAGCTCCAAGCCAAGCACTTAATGCTTTTGTTTAAACTTTGGAAATATTTCTTTTATTTACTTTAAACACAATAATTTAACTCTATTGACTGGAAAAGTTTGAAAAGTATAAACTATTTTGGAATCACTTTTAAGTTTAGCACCTCTTGTGTGTATACTACGTGTAATTGTACTGCATAAGTCTAACAGGTTTAAAATTCCATAAATGATAATTAATTATTCAATAATAAGCTAATCATAATTGATAACAGTTACGGTAATAGTGAAAAAGACTATAGAATTCTATCCAAAACATAGTACTAGTATACATAGTTGAATATTAGTCTAAACGCATTAATCTTTCAACTGCAAACTGCTGATGATTACTTGAAATATTCCTATTGTTATGATGATGACAAAAAGGCAGATCTTCAAAGATGTAAATTAATATTTATGGTCGTTCGTAATCTAATCGATGATTGTTGATTTTGGTTAATTGAAGTAGACACACTTTTTGCAATCTGAATTGATCTTAATACAGTTCGATTTTAACAAAGTTCATGACTTTTATTAGAAGTTTATGCTTCCTTAATGATTACAGAGTAATCGCTTCGTAAGGATGGTCTTCACATTCTCCATGAGCCAAACGATGCATTGCCATCTCTGAGATACCATGATAGTGAACAAACGCAGCTGCGATGACCAGAACATGGAACAATTGATGACTGTGGAACTGTAAATGAACAAAACAAACACTTGTTTTAGTCTATAATTCATTCTCTGACGACAAACATAAGATCGTTGGATGATGTTTTGTTTGATGTTTTACCCAAATATCACATTTTCCAGGGAACCATCTTTCTGGTATTCTGACAGCGTAAACAACTGCTCCTAATACATACAACACTCCCATTAGAATCAGCCACCCAAGAGATGCTTTCGAAATTGCATGAATCCATCCTTTTGCAAGAGCATAATGGACTGCTGGGATAACACCGCTCATTCCAAATCCAACGAAAAGGCCTATGTTACAACACAAAGATGACAATTATAACGAAATTCTTCTCGTTCATCCTGAAAGTCATAAGTAATTTATTTGATTCTCCGACTGTTACCTGCTCGGAGAGGTCGGAATCTAGGCTCTCCAAATTTATCCCATAGAGAAACAATAATTGAAGTAAATCCAAGTACAAAGGTTACGCTGAAGTAAAATATTTGAAGAGACTTTTCACAGTAGAATCCATAGTAGAGCCATGGGAAGAACGAGCCCATGATGAGGAGCGCTATTCCAACGTAATCCAATCTATTATTTCATGGACAAAATATATTAAAATGCTTTCCTTCAAGAATTTTAATTAGAAATACTTCATTAAAAACTTAAATCATTAACTAATTTATAAAATTGAGCATTCTTACTTGCTAAATAGTTTTCCTACGAATTCAGAATGACAATGAAGAGTGTGGAAAGCAAAAGATAAACCTAGACAAGAAATTGCTCCGACGAAGAATGCAGTGAAAACAAGTTTCTCTTGCAATTGTATTTCCAATGCGGGTCTTGTTAGAAACCATACTGCAACGCCAACAAAAGCCAGACATCCAAGTAAATGAGTCCAAATGTTACCAGTTTCCGTGTGCAGTCTAAAGATACTTTTAAAACATTCAGTAACCGAAGGAAGAGGAGGGCGATGACCTCTAAGAAGGAAGTCGTTGTCTTGCAACCAATTTGGTAAAGCCTGTAAATCACAAGTGGTCAGTATTTTTGATCAAAATATTAATAGATTGTAGATAGTTATATACATCCGCAAACAATAAGGCTTAGTTCATTGCTTACACGAAAATGACAGCAGTTCCAGCCAGCAGTCCATACTTTCCTTGCGAATTCTTCAACTTGTTCTGTAGCTGCACTAAGTTGAGGCAAGCAGAATTCATATTCGTCTTCATCTTCTTCTCTGTTCATGAGGATAGGATCGACCTAAAAGGAAATCCAAACAGGAAACAGTTTTAAAACAATTTGCTAAAAGCTTTTATTACCTAACCATAAACTCAAAAAAGTTTTATTTTTTGTAGTATGACATGCACCTCTGAATCACTTGGAGAATCTAATGGGGTTGCTGGAAGCGTAAGTCCTCCTCCTTCTTCTAGATCATCGTCGTCATCTTCTTGTAATATATCCGGTAATAAGCCAAATTCCAGAGACTTTATATCACCAAGCTTCTCAATCAGGGTGTTGGCGTCCAATTCATCGTTATTGCTATTCCTGTTAGAAATAATAAGAAGGCGTTTTAGATTTCTGATGTAGAGTAGAAGTAGAATAGATGCGATCAGGTCCAAACAGTATTTTTATTTACTTATTTAAAAAATTATATTACGAATATTAGGATATTATATGTTATAAGATTAAATTAATTAGTTATTGCTTACGTGTCAGAATTCGTTCGTTTGTGTTGCGTGATTGTAGGATATCCATCGTTTTCATTTACAATCACCTTATGGCGCTTTCTAGTACCCTCCATTTGTTCCATTATTTTATCCATTTTTACTGGAATTTCTTCTAGTAGGCAAACACCAAAGAGTATAATTCGTTTTTGCACAACAACGACAAAGATTGGTAGTCAGTAAAAGTATCCGAGAACGGTCCTTGTTAATACAACCTAGAACAACAAACAAAAGATTGTAAGTCATTTTTATGATAATTCACATGAGACCAACTTCAATCTTCCTATATTACTACAACCCACCTTACCGCCAATTGATTTAACCATCTAATCTATTAAAAAACCTTTACAACTGTCAATCCCATCCCAACCAACTGATTCGGAGAAAGAATTCGCATGAGATAAAATAGCTCGATAAATATTTTAAAACTTAACCATGTAAACAGTAGATTACAGTTATCTTAATGCGACATCAACTTGTTTGTCAGGTTACCAAAAAATATTGCCGAGAATTTAGGCAATAGATCATCCTGCTTCCGTTTTCTCTACTTTAAGCCAAGCGACAGAACGCTTATGTAATTTCCAATCAATACGCAATTTCCCATTTCCAAACTGGCACAAATTCCTAGACACTGACCTCACTCTGTAAATGTGTCTAAAATACGAGACCTTGCCTTGATCCTATATTTACAAGTTTTTTGGCAACAACCCGAAAAAAACTTTTAGAGATACACCACCACCACCACCACCACCTAAGCAATTTTAACAGATCTGTTCATGAGTTTTATTTAATTGTCCTTAATTATACATCAAAAGAAAGAAGTTGAGATTTGTTAACTTTCCTTTTGATGGGGCTTCTTCGAATGACACAAACAAGAAAGTGGTAAACACATAAAAAGGTTAAATCTAGCCCTGAAGGTATAAAACTTAAAACCGGTTGGATAGTCAAAAAGTTATGCAGAATAACTAACAATTAAATTAACAGATGATTTTTATAAGGATCATATGGCCTTTTACAAACTCTTTGATATAAGCTTAAACATGTGATCTAAAAAAGTACAACCCAACAACACATCCAATCCAATTGTCTCTATATACAGCAACAGCAATACTAACTTAGAAATCAATCACAAATTTTTAGTTTTTAGGATAAATTAATTAGCGCTATTACTAATTAACTTACTCGATTCGATATAAAATTGTTCATGGGATTTGTAATAACGGCAAGTACGAGCAACCAGCATTCAAAGATATGAATGATCTATCTGATTTTATAGCAATCTTGATAAGAAAGGGGTAAAATAGGTGCTTAAATGATAAGCGTGATTAAAGAAAATCACTTTTGCCTTAGCCAAAAACAAGATGTTTCTGGTTTTTCTTATTTGTTTGATGCAAAACAAGTCTGATGCAGCGATACAGTTACTCGCATTTTCAATCAAGTTTGTGTACCGGTACAGCGAATTTTGTTAAAAACAAGTATTTTTTGATATGATGAGTAAGGCTTGGCACAAGCATAATAAAGCATCAAAAATAAATCGTCATTTTAGACTATGCCAAGCTACCCATTTTAAGATCCCCGACAAAAATCAAGCTGATTTGTAAAATTTTGTTTAGCATAATTAGCATTAAAAGCATAATAAAGCATAATTCTCCAGGAGTAGCATAATTTTAAAATGAATGGCATTTTGCAGCATAATTGATATTTTTTAACGTTTTTTGTAGCAAAATTACGAAAAAATAGGAAAAGTGAAGTTCTACCATTCCTGTTTTTGTTTAGTTTTGTGAAATTTTAATCGTAACAACGAAGTAATTGCTGTAATTGTGTAAATGTTTCTTAAATTTAGACGTTTATATTCACTTTGAAGGTACATTTTGCATTTTACTGCAAAAAAATATCAAATTTTTGCCAAATTTAGGCCAAAATACGCCAAATTTTGAGTAGCATAATAAAGCATAATTTTAAAATTTTAGTAGCATTAAAAATTGTCGGGAGTAGCATTGAAGTGCCAAGCCTTATTTATTAAATATATGTATTAATTGGTTTACCTGCTGAGTTTACAACTCTTTATTGCATACTATATAAAGTCTATTGTTAAAGTGTCAATTACGTAAAAAAGTGAAATACTCACAATTAAGTGATTTCAGAGCGACTAAATTTTCTTTTTTTATTTACTTAAATTATTTCTTAAGGTTTAAATTCTGATGCCACTAAAGAAAACACAATTGTAATTGCATCCGTTATGTCAAATATAATTATCACAACTTTTAAAGTTATTAATTACCCCCCACAAATATATATGCCACCATCAGTACAAAACCTTTTTTTTAAATTGAAAATGGTGCTAACAATTCTGTACCGCTGCTTTAAAGGAAGGAAGTAAAAAAATGAAGAAATAATAATAAAATATCTCACCATTATTAACATCATCCTCATTATTTGGTTAATTTTGTTAATAAAGAAGCTAATAAAAAAGGAGTTT
>JAANSO010003835.1:0-10845 GCA_036507315.1 Lepidocyrtus fimetarius | reverse complement strand
GCGATGATGTTGACTTGGTTGAAAGATAAATTAGCTGACAGGCGGCTGAATTATTACCGATGTGAATGTAGTTAGTCTTAAACTTGCATTTTAGTCAGTTTTATCATCGTACCAAGTCTGCTTACAATACAGTAAGGAAATACATGTAAGACGAAATCTGTCTTGAAAATCTCTTAGCCATCTGACAAGGCAACATACTCAATACTCGGATGGTATGCGCTCAAATAAAAAAACCTGAATAACTTCCTTTGGTTTCAAATCCTGCTCGAAAATGAACTGAATCTGATTCTAATTAATTCAAAAATTCAGACAAAACGAAAGAAAAACTTGGAGACAGAAGCAAAAATATTTTGAGGTTTCCGAATGGATTCTACAAACATACCTTGTAAAATAGCTGACTGCAAAAGATTCTCAAATTAAATTTCAATATTATTTAACAATGTCAATAAGAAGAGCACGAAATGAATTTCGAGTACAATAACAATGCGTTTATCATGATCGATGTTTCTTTTTTGTTAAGAAAAAATACAAAGATAAGATGAAAACCTGTTGAAAGTTTCATTACTTCATTTTGTTTGCTTGTTTACTAGTCAAATAAATTGCTTTTATATTGAACTTTGACATAGTTTTTGATGATTGCCATTTTCAAACGCATCGTCATATCGTAAGATGAAAATTATTTCCCGGTTTTCACGACTTTGTTTGCAGAGCCAGAGTTTGATTTGATACATCACAGATTATTACCCAGGTACATAGAAAAAAGTCAAATGAACTTTTAACTGATTCTGTTTCAAACAGTCAATTATCACGTTATCTCTTTAAACTTTGTTCAGAACAATTTTAATATTAAATGCGTTCGTGAAAAGAAACAGCGTGATTCTTCTTAACAGTAAAGAAAACTCAAATTATGCGAGAAAAACCAAGAATTTTTTAATATTATTGATGATGTGGCCCTGTTGATAGGAATGATGTGGTTATTAAGATGTGAGAAAATGCTTGGATAAACCATGTTTTTAGGAGTTTTAGGTAATTATGGGATCTTGTCTTGTTTAGTTGGCAAAGAAAATAAATAAAATTATAATGATTTGCGAAAATATCATGTCAGAGATTTAAAATTCATACGTGATATGTTCTGAATTTAAATCACTATTTTTGCATCTTTGCAAATTTTAATGTTTGGGTTATGATGATAAATGATTTTGAAGGTAGATGATAATTTAAAAACGTTCCTTGAATATGGTTTTAGCAATAGTATTTTATTTTATTTATCAAAAAATTATATTTTTTGCTTTGTTATTTTCTTGAATTCCTCTGTATTTAGTTTTTCGAAATGACTGAATATATTTGATTAATACATTACATAAGACATTATAAAAATGATCCTCTTAATAGTAATAATGATGGTGGCCGTGGAACAACCCTTTATTTCTTTCTTAAAAACTTACGCATGGTTCAGAGATCATTGTGAGAAGAACCAAGGATTTCCTTTTCTTTTTTTCTCTGGTCCTTTAAAATTTTTCCTTTAATTATTCAGTGTTTCGGTGCGGATTCGTAAACGTTTTGAACTTAAATTAAAGAAAATGATTGTGATCATGATGATGGAGAAAAAGTAATCGCGAAATGCGAAATGGGCGGATCAATGCTGTCTCGAGGCTATCTGCTGTTGATGATGACCGTAGGAATGAACCGAAATTAAGTTGAAAAAGGAAAGTCTGGCCGTGCTACACGGTAACATAAACTTTTGTTTGAACTAGGTACGATCCCAATGTTACTATTAATGTTTCTTTTTGGCTCGAAGAACAGACGAATTGGAAGTAGCTGCATGTGCAATTGATTGGGTCGGATTCTATAATGCTTTAAAAGAATATGTTTCGTATTAAAAAGAGGGACGGAAAAGGAAAAATCAGCGTCTAAACTGATTTCATCTTTCTCTCTTACGCCCTTTCCTCTCAATAGCATCATTATTGCACTTATAATCAGTTGTGAAAGAGTTTAAGATGTACTCCTAAGGGTGAAGAAGGAGATGAAAGCAAAAAAGCTGCAGCCAAGTAGACTTGCTTCCTTACATTCTCTTCTCATCCTCTCCTCAAGAACAACTATCATGAAAGAGGAAGCATCAGCAAAAAAAGTTTATTAGAAGCATGCCAAACATTGTTCCTTGAGGAGTGGAATAGTGTAAAAATCCAGAAAAGAGCTTTAAAATACCAAAAGAGAGCCAACAGCTGCGCTACAAGATTTTGTTTCAGTACTAGTCGGAAGGAAGGAAATATATCTTCATAGATTCGTAATATATCTTTTGATGGTGGTGCTTACTCACACGAAAATATATATTTGTAACTTTTTGCAGCTAATATAATGCACGCTAGAGAGATCTTGATCACTTCTCCATTTCCTTCATGAAGCTCTTATTTTCCACGCATCTATAACAATGCGGTTCCATTTTTGCTGTGTTGTTCTTTCGCGAGAGNAACTTTTTGCAGCTAATATAATGCACGCTAGAGAGATCTTGATCACTTCTCCATTTCCTTCATGAAGCTCTTATTTTCCACGCATCTATAACAATGCGGTTCCATTTTTGCTGTGTTGTTCTTTCGCGAGAGCTAAGTTTTTTAGTCGTTTGTTTTGCTGGTTTTGCTTTTTTGTATTAAAATATGTTCTGGCGATAATAATGATGATGGTGAGGTTCTGAGAGGAGAGGAGTTGAGAGTGAAGAAGATGTAGGGGATGAACAAAGTAATTTCTCATTGCCATTATCCTGATAGGAAATTATTGGAAAGAATCCCAAGTGGATTATAAAAAAGTGTTTGCTGCTACTGCTAAGTAAGCAGCAAAAAAGGAAAGCAAAAGGCTGGGCTGAGAGGAAGAAGAAAAAAGAGAGATAAATACATAAATGTAATATATGAGAATCAAATCAGACAAGTTTTCTTTCCTTTGAAACCTCGAAAAATATACTGGTGTGTATAAAAAAGCTAAATATTAGCAATCTTTAGCAGAAACCATTGTTATGTAACATGGGTTGCGCTTATTCAAGTTCTTTGTAGTGATTGTGGTGCTATGCAATACAGTAGCCGGAGAGGTTGAACATATCTAAAGTTAAAAAGAAGAAGAGGGAGATGACACGGAGGACATTATTCTTCTTCTTTGCGGATATAATATTTTAGCTGTATCAGTTTTAGAAAAATAAACAGGGAAGATGAAGAAACGAAAACGTAGCTGAAGGCAAAACGAGATGTAAAAGGAAAAGATACGTATCTGTTTTGGTTGAAAAGAAGAGGACTGATATTGCATTTAAGTTTTGAGGTTTTTTAGATGAAGAAAAAGCAGCTACAAAAGCGAGTGAGGAAAAGGGGATTTACTACACTTGAGTCATATGCCAAATAAGCACATTTTGATTCCGCTCTATTCAGCAGCATTTTTGAGAAAACTTGAGATAAAATATGGTTGTGCGAGTGACCAAAAAAGGCTTAAGGCACCGCTTGCTTGAGAGACACAAAGTAAAAATAAGCAGCATATAGTTCACACAGAATGAAAAATACATTAAACATTTTCAAAATCCACTTTAGAATTCGTAAAGGGATAAAAACCAATTCTCGTAAAATGAAAAAATGATGAATGGATATTGACATATTGATAAAACTGGATGGCTTACGCTTCCGTAAAATAATCCAAGGAAGAATAAATAATGTGGCAATCATGATAATTGAACAACTGCTATGATTAGTTTTTCATTTATTCCAGTCAAATCAAATATGTTTGGGTCACTTTCTATCTACCCTGACATTGCCATCTGATCAGATATTTATTGAATAATTCCATTTTGGGTTTGGTTGTAAATATTGACCCATCAATTTAGCCAATGAAGAATAATAAATGCATTCATTCACTACAACAACCTAACCACAACTCATAAACTGCTGTTCAATTATGATAACAAAATAAAACGCGTAGGGTTGAACCTTATGCCTCGTTCTTTCTTTCTCTCTTTTGCTGATAAAAAGGAGGCGGGACCCGCCTCTATGCCCAATAAAGATGTCAAGTCAGAAAGGGTACGTCATTTACATAACTCTAAACATAATCAGATCTTTCATAAGCAACCGGTCAGTCCTTTTCTTTATAATCAAAACAGTAAACAAAAGATTTGCTGACCATCGTCATGAAAGAGAAAAGGTCAGCATAAGTCACTATAACTTTGTAAACTGTTAACAAAGAGAGAAAACTGAGAAACGTATGCCTTCTGTCATCCTTAGACTATAAGCTATTGTTGCTGTTGTATCGCTGTTGTTTACAAAAATGCTAATTTTCTGTTATTTTTATGTAGAAATAGAATGTGCATAAATTTTCAGGCATGATTGACTTTTACCTTTACAATTTTTCTATTCATAACTTTACGATAACCATTCATTTACATTTTATGTACAATATAATTGAACAAGGTAGTAATAGTCGTTTGATTGTAAATTCAGTAACAAATGGATTAAGCTAATCATAATGTCGTTAGTATTTTAATTTCAGGAAAAAACTTTTTGTGGTCTTAGAAAGGATAATTTTTTGCGGTCAAGTTATAAAGCAATATATATTGCTGCGTATTTGTACGACAAAGGATAACCTAAACAAACGCAACAACACCGACACTACAAGCTAAAACAGATTAGTTTACGACGTTGCTGACAGGGATAGGAAGCCCAGTGCTGCATGTATACCCTTTTTATTTTTTGCTTCAGTTTTTCGTCTTTGAGAAGGGATAAATATACCGAATGAACTCCCTTTTTGTGATTATTTGATACGTGTTGTTTATGAGCAACATTATTGTGAATGAAATGAGGAAAGGTCACACTTTAAGTTCACTGAGAACAATAACAATAGCGGCACAAGCCTTCCATAATACAAAATACCTAATAATAAAAAAAGTAAAAATAATTTCAATGCCCTGCTGCTATTTTCCTCGTTTTAGAAACAAAAGGGAATTAATAACAAGCTTGTTAATGATTAAAATGAGAAAATATTTTCAAGCAGAATCTAAACATATTTTTTCCATTTTTGATTCTTTATATGTATACCCTTTTTATTTTTTGCTTCAGTTTTTCGTCTTTGAGAAGGGATAAATATACCGAATGAACTCCCTTTTTGTGATTATTTGATACGTGTTGTTTATGAGCAACATTATCGTGAATGAAATGAGGAAAGGTCACACTTTAAGTTCGCTGAGAACAATAACAATAATAGCGGCACAAGCCTTCCGTAATACAAAATACCGAATAATAAAAAAGTAAAAATAATTTCAATGCCCCGCTGCTATTTTCTTCGTTTTAGAAACAAAAGGGAATTAATAACAAGCTTGTTAATGATTAAAATGAGAAAATATTTTCAAGCAGAATCTAAACATATTTTTTCCATTTTTGATTCTTTAAACTTAAATCAAGTTTAATATCTTTAAAAAGTAAATTATACTTATGAAAATCACCCCTTCTGATTCTTAATTTTCTCGCACAAAAACTCCGAACCATATAGGGACTTAAAGTTTAGCCAACCAGGACCAGCTCCATTTCCCAAAACGAAAAAGGAATCCAACCATTTTACATCAACATCTGAAAAGATCTCTCTTTTGCGTACGTATGGATTATATTATGTAATGTTGTTGTTGCTTCTTATGATGATGATGATTAAAATGGGAGAAAAGGAGTTTCATTTCATTACTGGAAAGCATGGAAAGAGATTCAAAAAGAGAAAAAAGTTTGGGAGAATGAGAGAAGCAAGTAAAGTGATAGCAAAAAGGGTGCTCTAAATCATGGCGTCGAAAAAGAAGCCATAAATCAGGACGACTTGGGACTTTCCTGTGACAGCTTCTTCAATGGTTTCCTTTTTATTTCCCTAGCTCTTGCTAATGCTTGCTGCTTTGGCTCTCCCGTTGCAGAAGATAACTCCGTCTAATCGAAACCAACCAGGCATTTTAAGTGTATGAAGCCAGTTGTATTGCGTAAAAGTAAGGAAAACTGAACACATTACTATTACGTAAAACTTATTTTAATTTAAATATGAACAGTTTTACTATATTGGATTGAAAAAGTATGTAAGCGTTGCTAAATTTGAGAACAAGTTATATTTTAAACAACTTTTCAAAATTGTTTAAAGATCAAGATATACCAAAATTTGTTTAATATTTAGTCTTAACGGAAATAATATATTTGCTTCATCTTACCATTATCAGAAATATTGGACAGCTAAATAATTAAAAGTCCTCATTTATAGATACTAATACAAAGTTTAGTTTATTTGTTTTATATTTAGTCTTAACGGAAATAATATATTTGCTTCATCTTACCATTATCAGAAATATTGGACAGCTAAATAATTAAAAGTCCTCATTTATAGATACTAATGCACAAAGTTTAGTTTATCTTTAATCAAAATATTTCCGTTCTGAAAAAAACCCAAGTATGTAATTTATTTTTGGAACATTTCATATTTTTATTTTGAGCTTTTTTATAATTCAAATAGGGTGCATTAATCGAGTCTGGCCCTTCAATGTTTGCTAAAGATTGAAAGATTCCTTGATACTATTTTTTCAACCAGTCATTATCAACACAATATAAAAAGGTGTGAGGATGGAAAATAATCGTAAACAAACCAGATAGATAATGGGAAACTTATTATGCGTAAACATGTTCACAGAAATAGTTAAAGGGTGTTTTTCAATTAGCCTTTTGTCCAGAAAAATTAGAATAACAGAAGACAACCTCAAAAAATTCTTTGAAGATTAGAAAATTTCTGTCGCCACTTTCTTTATAAACATTATATACTCGATGAAATATTAAAAGAAGATTGGATAATTTGTTTGGAGTACAACCAAGTATAAACATCATCCATTTTAAATTAAGCAATAGATTCGAATCATTTAAGTCCTCGGTCTTCCCCTTTTGTAAATACTGCCACATAAACAGTTACAAAGGCATTTTCTATTTACATTATTGCGATGTAATAAACTTTACACATAATGCTAAATAAAAGGTTGCCACAAGATGATGAGAGAAAGGGCGAGTAAAAAATGTTTGATTTTGGGCTGAATGGAATGCACTTGATGTAGATTTTTATATTGATTGTTTTCTTTTTTAAAATAACGGTTTGTTTTTAAACACTTTACAATGATTTTTTCCAATGCTAGAAATTTGTGGCTTTTAAAGTACTTTAAGAAGAAACGCAAGATGATGCAGACTAATAATTCCTAAATACAAACGTATTAAAGTACTAATGAAGGGTATCCGCATTGTATATGCATCTAAGTTTATTTTATTTTCATTTAAAAACCATTAAACCGGCTTAATTGAAAGCAACTACTGTTTATTCTCAATAAATGCCAAATTAGCTTACTTATCTTGTCAAGATTTTCAGTAATTACTATTTAAGTAATACTACTAATTTTTATCAGCAAATAGCTGTCACAAAGTTAATCTTTCATTTTCTTTATTATCGTCTTCACGTTTCTGGTAAATACATGGATGCATTAATTTCAAAGTTATTTCCATCAATCATCAAACCACTTTGTAGTAATACCGTTTCCTTTTTTAAAAGTACCGCTCGTCCATGAGAAATGATGAACGATAATGTCATAATCATCATGTTCAATAGAAATCCTTATTGATTTCCTGGCTGAATGCTAGCCATATGCTGGCAATCGTTAACTAAATCAGTTATAGTCTTTTTCAGTCGACCGTGATCTCCGTAAAATACATAATAATAAACACTCTTGAAAAAAGGTTTACTTTCCCCTGTTTTTGTTGAAAAATAAATTACCAATTATTGCATCTACGACAAGAGTTTCTCACAAAACAGGTAGCCAATCCAGTTAAGCCGGTGGTGCTCCATAAATAAAATTTAACTTGTTAGACTCATTCTCTTGTTTCCTTTCCCTTGAAACAATTTTTATTTTTAATTAGGTGAAAACTTGTTCATTATACTTTTTCAACTGTGTTCATAGAAAAGGGGCATTCCTCATCTATCCGTCATTTATAGAAAGTGACCATCCCCCTGCACACAAGATTTCTACGCTTTTAGCGCTAAAGAAGCCTTTTTTCTTCACCGACCTGTCTTGTGTTCCCCTCCTCTTTCGCTTAACACACCAAAATAGTCATTCTTTTAAAAATCTAAGAAATAAAGGGAGCTAAAACTTTTAGAACATCATTTGAAAGTAATAACGAGTCAAATGAAACCATAACTTTTCACGCATGTGTGATGTTGCAAAGATTCTAGAAAATATTTTACTTAAATAGTTGAACACATTTTATTAGTTTCATACGAAGTTTTAAATCATAATCATTCGTTTTGAATTTAATACGCAGTTATGCATCTATATCATTTATACAAACAATGTTGTCGTATTCAATATGGACAGAAGACAACCTACCACTAATGAGCAATTTGAGAATGGTGTCTTCGATGGGATTTTAAACTTCCTTTATGGACAAATAATTGGTTAAAGGAATGAAAACACAAAACCAGTTCACAGTAATGGATTGCAGCTTGTTGTGAATGCAAGGATGCTTTAGCCGTTTTTAAACGGAAATGTCGGCTATAATTATAGCATATAAGTAATTTAACTCAAACTAAATGAAATAGTTTTTTTACATTTAGACATTTAAAAATGCTATATAAAGCAATAATGTTAATATCAAGAAATCTATCCATGATCACTCTAATTTTGGTTTTCCAATTTATTCAGATTAAATTGCTAGTTTCGAATAAAAGTTTGTAGTCTAAAGCCATAATGAATCATTGGGTGAAGTCAAAAGAAAAATATGGGCATGCTTTTATCACTACTGCAAAAATACTATGAGTCTTTTTAAATTCTCCTTCATCAGCATCGTTTTGTACTATAATACATTGATGACGGCAATGATGAAGAAAATGAAGTAAAAGAGCCAAAAGCACAAAGTTTTTCATCTTCTTTTTCTCTTAGCCTTTAGCCGGCAAGCCGATATTGTACGATGAAGACATAAATCTCCTAATCAGCATCTTCTACGTGACTGCATGTGCAAACATTCCTTCATTGCATACACAATGTAAAATTCATAAAGGATAATTATAAGGGTTGTTTTGGACTAGCTTGCTCTGGGATGTCTCCTATATATACATACTAACTACATGCATTTTCATCATGAGCCAAAAAAACTGAAATAAAGAGAATCACAGGGTTTGGTGTTTTGCCGAGCTCTCACAGCAGTAGTCTTGCAAGTTCATCATCCTGTGCCTATCCAGGAAAAAAAGTTTTTACATTCTCTCTGTATTTCTCCATTCTATTTCTCTATGACTTAAACCTATGCTGGAATTTACTTTTCGGACATTCGCGTCCAGCAGTCAAGCTCTCACTGCAAAAGCAGAAAAACTTTAAAAGTCAAGCTTTTGTTTGAGAAACACTGCTCAAAATCCAAAGGTTTTCGTCCGCCTACTTAAAACAGGCTACCTAAGACTTATTTGAAAACTTTGCTCATATTCACTCTCTTTCAGATTCATGATCAAGTGATATATAATTTGCGTTGGACTTGAAGCATTTTACTTTTATTCATAGCGTGTGTGTATGCACATTTGTTCTATAGTCAGTAACAAGAGAGAAACAAACCAGAAAGAAAACAAAAGGAGTTGATATCACAATAGTAAAGTTCATAAAGTATCACTATGAACTATGAGCAAGTTTTCTCTCTCCTTTCAGTTTGGCTAGGAAAGATGTTGAAAAACAAAGTATGGTGGTGGTAAATGATTATGGTAGGTAGGTTTTTGTGTGTGTGCATTTCAGTTTGAAAGAGAAAGAATCGATCGGTAGCTCATATTCAGAGAGTAAAACATGAGGTATTGTACGTTTCTCTCTCTTTTCTCTATTTTATGGCTTTTATTAATACCTACTCAATATATTTATATATGGAATGGAAGAAGTCATTTATTTTCCTTTAATATCCTTTTGCCTCTCTCACTCTTTTTATCCAACTCTCTTCTCTTCTTTGAGAGCCATATCAGCAAAAAAAATGAGCTGCTGCGCCTACACTCTCTTCTACTGAAAAAAGAAGACTGATGATGATGAAGGAGTACACAAATGCTTGAGGAATCACAACCTTATAATTTATATTCCTTGTACGTTCATGCTGAATTTTTTCTTAGATTCAATGCTTTAGAAAAAGGCAGAATGTATTAAAACTGCCTCGACAATGCATCAAAATAATAAATCATGAATGCCATTATGCTGTTACATGTTACATCGTATTATCATAAGAAATTTAAGATGGATTTATAAAATTGTAGTAACAATTATTTTAGAAACAATTTGCACAACCAGAAATATTATACATGCTAGAATACACTGTTTTACAATAACTGCTCTGTCTTTGAATTTTTAAAAGTGTTGTCCAAGAGCGCTACTTAATTCCAACATTTTTAGTAGTCCTTAATCAATATCTTGTCAAATAACTCAGAAAAGAAATAAAGTCGGAAATTCCAGCAGTGTAATAATGAGCTTAAAATAGAGTGAAATTGGAGAGAAAGAGTAATTCAGAAGGTGATATAGTAATATCACCAGCCAGAAGACAACCCTCTCCGATTATAATGATTTTTAATGAAATAAATAAATAAATGCAATTGAGTTACATAGAAATCATGGAATGTTTGTCTCCTTTCTTTCTTTATTATACTACAACCCAAATGAAGTGTTACTTTGGAAGTATTTTGTTGTTTCCATTGCTTTTTCTCTTTTCTTTCTCTTTCTCTCACTCCACTCGTCGTCATCCATCCCACCCCAATTTTCCGCCTCAGTTTTTACAACCTTTCCACTATTTATTATTGTTCCTGTTGTATAATAATAATAAG
>JAANSO010003834.1:0-10846 GCA_036507315.1 Lepidocyrtus fimetarius | reverse complement strand
AGTTCCGAAGATATTCAATCCTCCGAAAAATGTTCTCGCCTTTGCATCTTTCCCTATCACTCTTCTGCAAAGAATTCGGACTTCCTCTTTTTTCTTGCTCTTTCTAAGCATCAATTAACGCAGTTTGAGAGAATTCTCAGAGTTTGACTAGCAAAAGACGGAAGGCAAACTTGAAATATACTAAAATTATGTACGGTTGATAGGTGCGTATCTACTGTTTTACTGATGAAAAATATCTATACATACGACTTTACGAACATTCAAGTAGCATTTTGAATATACTGTAAAACATATGCCTTCAGGAAGCGCTGTTGCAGTCGGTTTTTACTGAAAAATAGATTATTTGGAACGTGTGTAAAACTAATGACACCTTGGTCACTTCTGGATCACTGGTTGCTGAATTTCTGATGTTTTAAGTAGCTGATCGATCATTGAGTGTTTTAAAAAGTTTGTATTGATGTAAGAATATATTGGTTTACGTATATAAATGTCAGTATACCGTATAAGCTTGAAAGATGAATGGTTCTTCCTTCCGGTATTGTTATCCATCTTGTCAATGCTAAATAACATTGAGATATCCGGTTGCTTCTTTCCTGTAATTCGAAGGGACTCAAGTTTTTGCGTTTTAATTAGTTTCTTTTTAAACTTTATAGGTAAAGTTTTAAATTCTCCATTATAAACTGAACAATCAAAATTTTCTTTTTTATCTCTTCGTCAGTTTGACCTAGATAAGAATTCTTACATGTTACTTATCCTATTAGAAGTTTTCAAATTTGAAGTGAAACATGGCACAGAGAAAGAGCATTACACAAAAACCGAATATTGAAAAGCTGTGAAAGGTAAACGTAAAAAAGTGATGATTGATAGTACATTGAAAACACACTGGGAGTGAAACAAGCTGCCGAAAAATCAACCCACTATGATATTTTTCAAACACATCGTTGGTGATATCCAAATGTATTCATAACATTGGTATTAGAATACTTTGTGGATTCCGAATTTCTTCCATAGATGATTTTACATTAGCCAGGCACCTCTTTTTATCTTTGTAAAATCCCGAAAACGGATTTGGACGAGTCAATATCTTTGAATTTAAATTCCAAAGCTATCAATGTCATCTAGTACTCACGTACCGTAATTTGCATGAACACCTATTAGTTGTGCAGTGATCTGTAGTGCATTATTAATATCTAAACAAAAAAAACACATTATGTTTATGATATTGTTTTAATTAACTGCTTTGTGAAACAGTTAATTAATTGTTTATTGTCCTGAGAATATCCAGCATCTAAAAGTTAGTTGCTGTTTTGAGCAAAAGGTTGGACAAGAAGCATTATTTTAGACAAAAGAATGCTTTACACAAGGTTCACGATGGAAATATGGATAGGAGACCACGAGCCATTTGGCATTCACTATCTCACTACCACAACGCAGTAACACAATGACCACTTGACTCGACACGTTTATTGCGCTCACATTGTATAAACATAAATTTGATGCATACCTTAACTACGGTATGTTGATAAAAACAAAAGGATTTGCCGTTACACAAAGCGTTACTCTAAAAGTGTCTACTATATATATGACATTGTTAGCTATCAAATGAAAATTTAAGATAACGCTTTGTGTCTACTATATATATGACATTGTTAGGCATCAAATGAAAATTTAAGATAGCGCTTTATTGCTTAGCTTAATTATATGTTATGTATAATCATCATTATCCATTTCACAAAGACTAAAGTTGAGCACCTCATCCGAGGCAACGCTACAGTTGAATGATGATTTTTAGTTGAAATGGTTTTGCACTTTGCACAAAATGTGACAACAGGAAGGATGGTACAACGACAATGCATGCATAATAATGGTATCAATAAGCAAAAAATCTTTATTTACCAAGTAAACATATCACATGTAAAATATGAGCAAAAAACTTGTCAATTCTCGGAAAACAATATTAGAAGTTAAATGATTGCTGCTATCAAGTAGTACGTTCATTTTAATAGTATTTGTTGGTTTGTCTAGTCTGGTAAATTGAGACACATATGGATTTACGAAATCATCACATCGCTTTATTATTGATGGAAAAAGAAATTGTTGTGAAGGATAGCAAAAACTGGATGTTAATATTCTCGAATTGCTATTTTTTAATCATCATGACGTATTTAATAACATGGATTTATCATAACGGTGCCTTTACGAAATCTTTGAATAGGCTACTGTAGTAGATATTTATTTACAAAGAAAATGACTTTCTTGTCAGACGACCCCTGGTTTGCTGAACTACCACATCAGTAAATGAGCCCGACCGAATGCTCAATCTGTCCAGATCAAGGCATTGTGAGATTTTCCTCAAGGAAGTATCACTGATCTATTTAAACCAAAAGTATTCTTACTTCTCGTCGAATAAGAATAATATTTAATTTAATGATATATAAGAGAATAAAACAATACCAATGGACAATCAATTTCCAATTCCTTCAGAGTATGCATTTTGACAATTCCATTCATTATTCCAAAATCAGTCACATATTTAGAACCTAATGTGAGCACTTTTAAATCTGAAAGCAAAATTTAAATTCAAATTAATAGATATTCATTTTTTATATTTTCTGTTTTGCAATAATTTTCATACTTTTCATGTTGGAAATATTTGGAAGTTCTCTGAGCCGTTCGTCTTTGACTTCATTGGTAACTCCATTTTGAAGAATTTCCTGAATTTGAGGTGACACTCCACAGTATAGTCGTATCAGAAAATTTTCCATCTGTTGCCCCCAACTCTTCTAAATATGGATAATCTTGACAAATTCTTGCAAGTGTGTCATCATTTAAAAACGACACCCTTAACTTTTTCAAACAAGGAAATATGGACTTTAAGCGATAAATATCTTTTGGTGCGTAAAATGTAGAGCAGAGCCGAAGCTCAGTAAGTTTCCTCAGAGCTGCTCCCTTTCCTTCAATAAATCCAGGGAAAAGACAAAGTGGAACGTATCGGAAAACAAAGTACAAAGCTTGATCCAAAACTATACTATCACCCCTTCGCGGATCACCCCTTAATTCAGTTTCGTAGCCATGTAGAGCAAAATACTCAAGCCCTTGTAGATTCACAATATTTGGTGAGGTTCTTATGCAACCACGATGGGTAATTTTCAGTCTCTTCAAGGTCCCTTTTAAGCTATGCAAGAGATCATCAACCTTTCCCGACGTAGCCACCATGTCCAAGGTTAGATGGAAGGTATGCAAAGGGTAAATTTGCTGCCTGAAGTAAGTCAATATCTGCATTCCTCAATTCTACGTTTATATCCAAATAGCTCAAGTTTTTAGCACTGATTAAAGCATCGCTCTCTGCGATAGAGCGGAAGAGCAAACTGGAGAATATTGTTGTGTGAGGGGAAGAGTTCTCCGAAAATTGTAGAGTTGAGCCCTGGATACATTGCACATTCGGGGCAATGGTGAACAATTCTTGGAGAAACTGTAGGTTTGCCAGATTTTGTAAATTTTCATCCTGAAGCTCCAACTTGACTGATTTTAGCTTTGGTAGTAGCCGTATGGAGTTTGTTATAGCGTCCCTTTCAATCAACCCTTTTGAATTTTGGTCAATTTTTGGTAAAACAAAATCTTCTGCTAGTATCAATTCTTCCAGTTTTGGAACATAATTATACAAAACGTCACGAAGCTGTGCGAGTGTCCAATCGGCATTTCTCAATTCCAAGAACCTTATCTGTCTTCCAAAATTCAACAATATTTGGTACACCGTAGGGTAGAAATTAGGACCAATGTTGTATGGAACTACAAGACAGTTGCAATCCGGTGGAAGGCAAAGCATATCATGAAAGTCAACAAAACTACTAGTATTTTCAATTTCTTTATCTGAATATGAAATGTCGATATTTTCCTCTTCAATCCTTTCATGAGGTGAAGGTATCGTCACCGTAAAAGGATTTTTCCGAATGTTTAGGAACCTGGTCGCCTCTCTTTCCCATTCTTTTGAAATAAGTCTGCAACTTTTTCTCGTGGAAAATGTGGAATAGGACAAGATTTGATCAGTAATCTAAAACCAGAGTATGCATATGATTAATTAGAATTAGATCTGCTTAACTCAATTTTCCTGTTGATTCAGACACTTGTTGAACTTACCATGGGTATTAAGAATGGATTGGGAGCGCTTGCTCTTCTCAGCAGCATCCTTGAAGATGGGGTGGAGGACAATGAAAATTCGGGCATTTTTATTCCTCACCCAAAACCCTTGATTGTAATGAATTGAACCAACTGAAAGCAAACACAATACACAAAGCGTGTATATTAAAATATAAATCTGATTCTGAGATTTGACTCAATTATTAAATATTTATATTTGAGTCAAATCAAATTCTTGGGTAATAACAAACGCTTCAAACCTTTTAACTGCAAATTCTTAACTAGTTTAAAAGCTTTCTAAAAGTAAATTGCTTTGGTCGTTAGTAGTACTGATTTGGTATCAACACGAAAGAAACCATCAACAAACTAAATCATGATTGTCTTTTTTGTTTGTCTACTACTCCACACAGGAATGTAAAGGTGGTAAAGCTCATGTACGTGATGGTTACTGACCAGACCACGCAAACAAAGCACTTCCTGCTTCCCTCGCCTTATTATTATTGCAAATATATTGGCTTGAACTTTATCTCCTGAAAGACAACAACAATAATGCTATCTCTACTCATTATTTCATGGATGCGTCTATAATAATTGAGGCGATACTGTGTTAGATAGGGGAGGCTCAGGAAGTGCATGAAAGATAGCACAGATTGGTAGAATAAAATGAAGAGGATATTTACCTATGCAATTTTAGTTAATGTTGGATGTAACTTTATGTCAGCTAATATAAATTAACCTTTTTTCCTGCAGACTGTCCAACGCAAAAGGAAATGAGCAATTGCAAAACAAAAAATGTTGGGTTTTAAACCGGTTGACAGGTTTTCTATAATATAGGTAGATACTTTTTTCTCATAGAATATAGAAATAGTGAAGTGACAACATTTAATATGTTAGGTTATCTTTTCAAATTTGTGTAAACATTAACTTCACAATTGCATCGTGTGAATTCCGTGCGGATTTTTTTATAGAAAACAAGTTTATCGGTTAATAACAGAAGATTTGAGCTTGAGTATTTTAAAAATACCTTTATCCGGATCCGGTATCCAAGTTCATAAATGTCAACTACTTTTTAATATCAAATAGAATTGCAGCTTCAAAACTGTTGGGTAGTAAAATCAAAGTTTTCAGTTAAATATTACGAAAATTCATTATTTTATTTCTTAAAGTTGCCGTACAAACTTACACAAAAGACATGCAATAACTACGTGACACGAGCTAACACTATTACTAACTGCATTGTACGTCTTGAATGTAGGTTTTATTCTGCACTGTTTAATCTGTCTCGTTTTAAAAGATCGTATTCTGCTGGAAAAAGATGAGCAGCAAAATACAAAACCAGTTTACTTTTTATCATACTGTATGCCTGAGGCTAGGCAGGGGAAAGAAAGTGGAGTTAAAATCTGACCAATGTTACAGCATTTTATTTATTCGCGTCACAGCTATCAAACCAGTGTGTACAACTTTGAGTTTGAATTACATAAGAAGCGTTGGTTATACGGAATATATTTTTCTCCCCTTCCATACATTTTTATGCAAGGAATGAAGCACATTTTAATACTAAAAGGCAATTTAATATTTGATTGTATGGGACAATAGATATGTAATTACTACAAAATATCACAAGTCTTGTAGCAAATTATTGGATTAAATGCAACAAAATCTTATCTATCACTATCAACCTCGGTTCAGACATTAACTCGCATCAGTAGTTAGCAAAGAATAAAGCACAAAACAACCAGCAGCTTTGGATTAGTATGGAATGCTCTGTGGTACAAATAAACAGCAAAATGTATTGTTATTTTAGAATGCAGGATGAGGAACAAAACATGAATACACTGGATGCAATCAAATAATGGAAATGAACATCCTTTTGCTGTAAAAAATGAATACCTAATCACGATAATAACACAATCGTATCATTTCTATTGCAAAATTACATCCATGATTATAGATCAACATCACTAACTCATTTAAGCATGAAGCAAAAAATACACTACCCATATACATCTCCCAATGATCAAAATGTTTCCAGCATCAGCATTTAGTTAAAGAGACGTTCAGGTAAGTATGATTCCATATGCGTTTTGAACAAATCTTATTATTTTAATACTAGTTTCCGAAATCTTTTGTAGTAATTTTTATCATCACCCGTGTATCCTTGAGAATTTTGCATCTGCCTGGTTTCTTTAAATGGTTAAGTTTCACCAAAGTACAATTAGCCAGTTTAAAAATAATGCAAAATATCCAACATGAAAAACAAACCAAATTGGAGATTAAATAAAATTGGATGATGAAAGCAAAATTCTGTTGAACAATACGTAAAGTAATCGGTAGCTTTTACAAAATATTTTTTGAAAGAAGAAGGACTTGTCTCAATTTCAGCGCCGGCAATAATCTAAATAAATGGTCACGTCACAGTCACGAGTAATGAAAAAATGGGAAACATAATTTTAGGAAATGATAGGAAGATTCATCCTTTCTTAATTTGTTAATATTACTTTGTTTACGCTTGGGTCAGCAGGAATTGTATAATTTTGGGCAGTTAAAACAATATTTTCACGGTCTACTGCCCCTCTTACCGTTTAAGCATTCTTCATGTTTTTCTTTGCCATTGCTGGAAGTAAACTTTTATTTATGGTTGGTTTATTTAACAAGCAAGTAATACTTTTGCCTATAATTTGAAACGTTGGAATTACATTATTTACCATTTAAAGTCACGAGTGAAACAATGCCTCGGTTTGGGTGGCATTCGACGTTTGCAAAAACACGCATGAACGTAGCAAATTTAAAGTAGCCCATTAAATTCAACAATAAGCAAATTCAAATTGACCTTGTAACTCTTCTTTGACTGGATGAGAACAAAAAGGAATATTGTAAGGTGGAAAATGACATTCGCTTTGGCTGTTTTTCTTTTAAGGCTTTTCAGCACATTTTGAATACAGCCAAGTTTAATGATTGTGACTAACTCCCCGAAGAAATTGCTGGTGTAATTTTTCTCTCGCAAAAATTTTCTCATGAACCTTTTCATTTCATTTCATTTAAAAGCTGTTTTAAGCAGAGAAAATGACCCTAAGGAGATGAACTAATATTATTTTGTAAAACGAAGTGCATTTGGCTTGGGAAACCCACTCAATATATTTTTATTATTATTTTCTTATGTTTAAATGAAAACGTATTGTATCTGTGTGACTCATGCCTGATTGCATTTAGTGGTTTAAAAGACAAAAATTATACCTAAGGGATTATGAAATACCCCTTACGGAATTCTTTAAGAAAATGGAAATTCCTCCAATAATCAATATTTGATTTCATTTCCCATTCAACTAACGTCACAAAAATTTATTGAATTTTTAATTATCCTTTGTTCATATTCAAGTAATCGGCATTACTGGCAGACATGTACAACCTACCAGTCTGCATAAGTTACAATCAGAATTATTTCTTTCTAAAAAATATAATATTATGATTCATTCGTTACGCATGATCTCAGTTTGTCGTTGTCTTTGAATTTAAACGCGAATGTAGAAAACTTTGAATTATTTAAATGATCCTTTTTAGAAATGGTTTGTATTTTGACAAAAAATAATTAAATGCTTTCAACTTTTAAAACAACTAAGCCACCCACAATGTTTCATAAAAAGTATGCCTCGATGCATTGTTTCTCTTTGCCTTTCCGATACGCTACTTATTAACGCAAATTTTAAAATGTAATCCGTTTCCGCAGTTTTTATATTAGTTACTTGTTAATAAAAGCTGGGAGATTCTGAAACCCATGTCAGAAGGGAGCCACATGTTCCACAATACGTTTCCAAACACGTGTGGGATAATAAATAATCAGTTATCAAATCCAATTTTAAAATGAAGAAAAAGTGGCAACTAAAAAGGGTTTATGGTTTCTGGATTTTAAAAGTTTGCATACTATTTATAACTATTATTCCAGTTATGGAATCCAAATTTGGTAAGAAACCGAAATAAAAGAAAAATTAGCACTGAAAACTTTGTTAACTGTTGTATCGGCTATTTTAGATCTCCATGAATTGGAACACGATTTATGCCCTGGAGAAGGCTTCTTTCCAGATCCTCGCAGTTGTACAAAATTTTATCGATGTGTGGAAACGTTCGATTTCTTTTACGCATACGAATTTGAGTGTCCTTATCGTACCGTATTTGATCCGGAAACCAAAGTTTGCAACCATCCGTACGCAGTGCATCCAAATTATAGGTGCTTTATTGGTAACTTATTTGATTTTAAAGTAAAGGAAATCATTCACGTTATTAATGATACCACTAGACTTCATCAATTTGTACGAGATTCTAATGAAATACTTACTCACCAATGATTAATGTTACCAATTGCTTGAATAAAAATATTTCCAAAAATTGAAATTTAAAAGATTTGACATGCATTGATTTTCTATTAATATTTGATTACTCAAAAAAATTCCTGGTCAATGATTTTTTAACCAAAATTACAATTTGCCAGGAAAAAACTGCTCATTCATTTAGTTATCTAGAATAGCTTTGTCAATTAGTAAATACAAACGCGCATAAAGAACACTTATTTTGTCTCAAGTACAATTTTAACTTTAAAATTGATATTATTTAAAAGGTTAAGTATACATACCTATGATAAATCGATAAGTCTTTCTTATTGCATGTATTCGTAATTTAGGTATTTAAACAAAAAGTAATCTATCCATATGTATGAATTTAATTTCAAAAGGAGTTCAACAATTCAGCAGTATTGTAGGGGTTCGATGTAATTTTGTAATTAGTAGTGATTACATTTGCCAATCATAATTTTAACTTTAAGCCAAAGTAAAGTACTTTATAAAGAAAAATATATGGCTTCGTATTAAACTGATTAATAAAATTGTCTAAACTCTAATGTGAACACGACGATTAAAACAATTAAAGGATGAACAATTATTTGTGTTTGGGTGCATACTGAACAGCGTATTTTCATCATAGACTCAGGTTTATTTCATAAAAATGCAGTCTGTAGCTTAACTATTAATTAACAAATTAATTTACATGTTCAGGAACAATACCACTTTTTGCTCAAATGCTACTAATGTCTCTTTCAACATTAAAAGATATGAATGCAATTCTAGTAAATAATTGCAAGCAATAAATAAAATAGCTTAACAGAATTATTTGGCATTATCAAAATGGGTAAAAGTAAATCAACAACAGGAAGTAAAATTAAATCAGAAGTTTGTCTTTTGTATAAAAAGCACCTCTGCTTTTTCGTACATCCGAACTATAATGTGAACCAAAATGTTGATATCCGTTAACATCAAGCAGAAACATTCCTCCTCGATTAATGAGAAACCGATTGGCATCCAAATTGTTGCTCATCAAACTGTCAACTAACCCAATGTACAGTTTTTCAATTGCAGTTAGTTGTCGAAATAAATTTGATGGTTGGATTTTGACAATGTCTCGCAAAAATCTGTACATGATGAGTCTCGGAGTAATAACTTGATCCATGTGCTGCAAAGCCTATAGGTACATCAAATAAAAAATCTATTAAATTACTATCAGAAAATGTTAAACAGTTTAAATTCTATGAGTTAATTGATTTACATCGAGGTAAACTCCTAATTGAAGTCGGACGCGCCAGTCAATCTGGAACATGGCAGGAAGAAAATAGGAATAGTACATATCTTTGAACACCATTATTGATTTTTCAAAATTGTCATTCAGACAAATATTAAATTCGTCTTTGATTCCAAGAGCATGTCCCAGTACTGCCCACATGTGAACAAATGCTTGGAGTTCTTCCTTTGTCACATGGGATATCCCTAACTCTCGATGAAAAATTACCGGAAGTCCAGCAAATGAAAATTGTGTAAGCGCCTGAGAGAATTGGCTGATTGAAATTTCATTGCTAGTATTCCAACTTGGGAATCTTCGGTGGTTTTGTGGCACATTTGACAAAAGCAGATCTTTTTCCAACGCTTCCCAAAAGCTGTCATCAAAAACAATGCTTCGACTGGATCGTGATTTCTGCTCTTTCCATATTTCATGTAGCATATCATTCTGCTTCCCTTCCAAGTAGGCATTTAAATCATTCCCAAGTTTACTTGATGCTTTAATGGCTCCATCAATATGTAGTTTTCGAATTGTCGTAAGACTGTTTAGCAATATTTCTTTTTCTGTTGGATCAGTCAGGGAATTTCGATACCATAAGAGGACTTGTGTAGCGGTTGCCGTATAACGTTTAACAGCTCTGTCCATTGTACTTGTAGACCCAGTTGTGATTAGAACATCTTTTATGTCGGGAATGAAATTTTCAAAGATTAGGGCAAAGAAATGGCTTACACCAATATAACCAATGTTTCTCGTTGCAAACTTTTGACCCGCTGTGAACAAAGTAACATTAACCCAACTTGGAATGAGATCATCTTTTGCAAGTGGAACTGTCCCTGGGATGTTTCGTGCTGACAGGAGACACTGAGCTGCAATAATATAAAATTAAAATTATGTCTCTCAACTTACCCCATAAAATTCATAAATTATGTATTCCAAAGTGACGTAACTCCAAAACACATTAATTCAACAAACGTGTTCTATAAAAGTTGTATAAAAACTTGACTTACCCCACTGGTTTCTCTGGATAAGGACAGTTCTGTTTGCATTTGTACTGCAACTCGTAGTTAGTTCCAAAACATGGCCTTTTGAATGTGAACTATTTAGGGTTCCA
>JAANSO010003833.1:0-10847 GCA_036507315.1 Lepidocyrtus fimetarius | reverse complement strand
TTTTTAAATTAAATTATATTTTTGAAGATTCTGGCGGAAAATACAAACCGGGGAAGAAAACAATCCAAGTAAAAATCAACATCGGCTTGGCTTACTCCCTTTCCTTTCTTTTATTCTACAGAGGAGTTGACCTTGTCCTTGCCCATTGGAATAAACCCTGTCAGTCTTTAATTTTAGGAAACTGGTTGCTCCCAGAATGTGGTTGGAATCCCTTTGGAACATTTGGAACCTTCCTGAAGGTTTTAATATTCACAGGAAACTACTGGATGACAATGATGGGCGTATCCGCAGCGGCGGGGGTACTTCTATTGAACATCCAAATACTCTGCTCACTCTCCTTGCAAATGCTCTTTGATCAGTTTTGGTTTCTGGTGAAACGTCATTCCATTAAAAGAAGAGAAATAACTTCAGCGTTTCGCACAATTCAAGTTTTAAATTTACTTTTAAACACAATCATTCAAAAAGCGCCGAATACTTGCATAATTGCTGGAATTATCGCACTTTATCCCATTCTGGTAAGTAAACTTGTTAAATTCAACTCGGCATCAACGCCAACTTGGAGAGTTGTCATTACAGGTGTTATTTTAATAATGTACGTGGTTGTATTACTGGCTTGGCTAGGGAGCCTTGCAAAAATGCATAGTAAATCAAAAATCCTTTTGATAAAGCTATTTTGGCACAGTTTGAAAATAAAGAATTTCTCTATGATACCAAATAAAAATAGATTCAGGGTTGTAAATGAAAGGAAGTATTTAAAGAAGGTTGTTTCATCTTGTCCCGTAATGAAAATTCGATTTGGTTTGATGAATTTCCTAGAAAGATCTACGCCACTTCATTGTTTAGACTTTGCAAACGCTCTCTCTGTACAAATGCTCTTATTAAGTAATTCCAGTTAATTACATTAAATATCATTTGTTCAATTGTATCAATTCAGTACGATATGGGCAGCTTAATTATAAATAGTTCCAACTTGATGTATCTATTTCGCAAAATAAAACAATAACATTGTAACCTTCAATAACTTTAGCACAATAGGCAATAAAAAATGTATTCTCTATTGTTTTAATTACGCGGAAACGTTTTTCATGTTTAAATCCTGATATTTTGTCAAGTTTGGTTTAATTAAAGATAGTGTAAAAGTATCTTCCAAAATATTCCAATATTCAACATATTCCAAAGGAAATATATTCCAAAACTAAAATATGGTAATGGAGGGAAGTGGACCCGGTACTCCGCCAACACCTTCCTCTTCCAATACCCCAGCCCCACCAGAAGATGTCGACGTTTCTCTGGTAAAATACACTCAAAATGATTTGTGAGAATTGTTTTAAAATAATTTCTTTGATAGGCTGATCAACCAGTAGAGCAGGAAAATGAGCAAATAATTCCTCCAGAATTAGTGCCGCAACCTCTCCTACCAAGTATTCCTTCAAGTAGTCAAAATCCAGACACCCCAGGACCTAACAACGTTGCGAGAGAGGTTGAAGAATGCAGGCGATTACTATCTCAAGTGCGTCCTTCGCTTGAAGAACCAGGACCTTCTAGTAGGTCCGTACCGGTACAGCATCCTGTGGCGCAACCCTCCACCAGTTCTGCACCCAATAATGCTTCAAATGCTCCACCGGAAATATTAAATGAACGACCCCCACCTAATCAAGTTATTCAACCTCCTCTAGAGCCAGTTCCTCAACCCGGACCAAATCAACGAATACCGATTAGTAAGGAACGTACGTTTACATTTAAAAGTTAATCATTTTTAATATTCTTAATAATTTTAGTGCCTCCAAGGCCACCGATTCCACCAGTTGCTGGACGAAGTCCTCAAATAACAGCAGCGCTGCAACAAATAGTGGACGCTATTCAAAACCCAATGACCGGTACAGAGCGAACGCGACTTTTAAACCAGCTGGAAGCAAACCCTGAATTACTTTTGGAGTTTAGAAGACATCGACTGCAGATGGAAATTCGAATAAATGAACGAGATCGTCTCAACCCTGATCCTCTAGACGGGGGTGGGCCATGGGTGCCTGAGGAGTAATCTGGTGCGTATTACCAAAATAAGAAATTACTTTATCGTGAATAAAAAAGGCAGAAATGACCTTGAATAAACTAGAAGCTTTATTAAACATTTAATTACAGAATAGTTAGCTAAAACTACTAATTTAAAGAATCATTAACATTTTAATTTTATATCATAACAATAAGATTTGCAAGGTTATTAATTCCACAATCCAAGAATGCCATGATTGTCGACCTCTTAAAAGGTCTCACCGGTCCAAAGCAGTAGCCAATACGTTTACAAGCTCTCAACTCCATCCGATCCCCTTTCCTTTTCAAATTCCTCACCCAATTTTGCTTAAACTCTTCTCCGCACTCATGCGGAACAACTGCCAACGTACCAATCGCAACTACACCAACAACAGTTACGGGAAAAGCAACGCTAAGCGACAAGTAAATAAGAAATGGCAGTTTGTAATACATTTTAATCATCACTGCGCCCCCAGCAGCCATGGCAACGATTCCCATGCATATCACAACGCAAACAATAAGCTCTGCCATTTCATTCCCAATGCAAATTAACAATGCCAGTTTGCAAAACAATTTCAAAGCTATATTAAAATCCTCAATTTGATTTAATTTTCGAAAGAGGGTTTGCGTTATGTACCCAAAGATTATAATTAACAAAGCCCCGTATAAAATAGCTGCTGCTGTGTGCATGGAAAAAAGCGTGTAAAAAACTGAAGCTACGAGTTTATTAAAAAGATTGAAATGATTTTGAAACAAAAGTTTCAACAAGTTCTGAACCAGATCATCCTTCATATAGAATGGACACGGAGCTCCAAACATTCCAAAGACGAGAATCAAAAACACAATTCCAAACAGAACGGTCAAATCCATTAGCTTCCTTAAAGCTGGTGAAACCCGAGACAGTGAACAATTTCCATTTAATTCTTTAAACATTTGCGGAAACAAATAGCACATTTCCCCTGGCCATTTCCTATAAGAATAAAAGGCTGCCAGTGCGATAGTTCCGCAAGTCAAAACGCAAATTATCATAGCGATCTGATCCAACTCTTTGAATTCTTGATTTGAAATTATTATATGTGCATTCCAACTCGTGTAGAGAAAAAGAATAATCCAGAATCTCTCAGTAAACCTCCAAGCCAGTCTTTTTATTTTGGCTGACTTTCCGATAAGCCTGCTTCTTTTTAGCGCAAATCGTAGCCCTGTAGAATTCAATATGCGTAGAGGAAATTCCACCCAAGTTTGGAGAAAGAGACAGGTTTTTATGGACGCGTGAGGTAGACTCATTTTCTAAATATACAAAATAGTTTTCAATACAAATCCTTTGATGAAAGTGAGGAAAGTGAGGAAGGTAGGAAGAAAGTAAAATTACGGAATGGAATGCGACTAGATAGTGACTGGTAAAATATTTTGTATTTATATTTTGTATGAGTTATCGAACAATATGTTCGAAGGTTTGCTGTTGTTTAGTCAGAATGTTTTTCAAGTTTCCTGCAAGGATGTTATGAACAATATTTTTCTTACTTTAGTAGAAAGTTTGCATAATTCACGACCAAGCATAGAAGAACATCATAGTAAAAATATTGCGTTATCAAAACTTGTTTTTAAAAGTTACAAAAACCGTCCAACTATTGGTTAAACGAACTTTTTACCATTTTGGTGGAATATCAATTGCTCAATCATTAATTTATTATTTAGAATAATTTTCTGATATTTTTTGTTATGGCAGTAAAAATTTTTTAGCATACTGCCTAGCCTTTAATTTAGCGATTTATCCGCTTGATTTGTGCCTTTAATATTGCAATAAATTCCATTGGAAAGTTAATAGGTAGGTATAGTCATTATTGTTTGGTGATCTCCTCACAGGTCCAAAATACTACAAGCCTTCAGCTCCAAGAAAATTATGCAGCAATCACCTAAATAAAATATTTGTTGCCTGGAACAAAAATTGTAAAAGCAGATAGGCAACGAGTTTAAAATTCTAAAATGATTTTGCAACAAAATCTTTAACACCGAATAAAATCATTGTTCTTTTATAATGAATGGAGTTCCAAAAACATTCCAAAAATAAGAATCAGAAAACCAATTTTAAAAAAGTCATTTTTAAACTTTCAGAGTTGGGGAATCTTGAGAAAGTCATTTCAATAATCATTTAATATTTTGAGCAGCTATATTCACTCGTATTATGATTCCTTGTATAAAATATCTTTATAGTAGTTGTACATTTATTATTTAAAACCAGGGCTTTAACATAAATAGGGTTGGCAGTATAGGAAATATAGCTCAGGCTCATTGCTTTTTATTCCAGACGTTCCATGTAAAATTTATACAAAATTGACTATTTTCTTCTTATTTGAAGGTTAACTATACGACGATAAGTGAATGTCATATCTTTGTAAATGTCACAACTTTCTTTTACATTCAATAATAATTTTCAAATTATTTAACCGTATAATTTAAATTAATTTAATATAAGAAAAACAGTTAATTTATCATATCATAATACGATTAATTAACTAGAAAGGTTTTAGTTTCTAAACACGTTAAATAGATATATGATTGATGATTATATTTTAAAAGTTTAAATCAATTAGAACTTATTACTTAAGAGTCATTAATGACTGACGTTTTTATACAAATTTATTTTAAATTTATAAAAACAATTACAAATAGTCACATCCAATAGCTTCCTTAAAGTTGGGGAATTCCTTCAATTAAAATCAGTAAAAAAGAGCATTTACGGCATTTCATGCAACAAAGGATAAGCATTTTGAAATCCTGGTAAAATGTCATGCAGGTTAATACAAAGCCTGCTTATAAAAAATATTTGTCAAGGTTTATGAAATATTAAATGTTAAAACATAAAATTTAAGAAAAACATGAGTTTAGCTTGCGCAATAAGGTTAAATCTTCGAAAACGAAGTTCAAAAGAGAATTTTGTTTTCAATGGTCAAAATCCAGCATTTACCTTTTATTCTTACGTTCTAAACTTTTGCTTTTTTGTCAAGCACGCAAAAAACCGTTGTTTACTATAGTAAAGAAAATTTTAAAATAAAATTATGAGCCTTTCACATAGCTGCTTAAAAACGTGCATATTTTTCCAAAAATTCGTGGAATTTCCAATTACATTCTTGGACTGTACAGGACTTCATCTAAACAATGAGCAGTTATTGCCAGCAATAAAAAGGCGGAAATGGAAGAAACTGATTATTCCTGGNCAATTACATTCTTGGACTGTACAGGACTTCATCTAAACAATGAGCAGTTATTGCCAGCAATAAAAAGGCGGAAATGGAAGAAACTGATCATTCCTGGAGTAGAACTGGGTTGGATAATTTTACTTTTTTATTTTACTTTCACTCTTCAACAAATAATTTCAGAGAGAAAATTCTTGCAAAATTTAGACCTGCTTTGTTTATTCAGTGTAATGTTTGCAGGTGGGGTAATCAGCCTCAACAGCACAAACACTTTGAAAACAAAATCAACTGAATTTTTATATTTCTTTCCGCAACTATTTAAAGAAAGCAATATTACAATAGAAAATCGTATATTATCCCAAAAAGCCTTAGATAAGTTCATTCTTAGCTCAGCTTTGTTTGCCGTATTCATTTTAGGAACGTTTGGAATGTTTCTTCCATTCCAACTTGAAGTAGATCTTGTTCAAGTTGTTTTACTAAAACTATTTCCAAATACTTTTAAAAATGAAAATGCTAAATTCGCGATGAAATTTTGCATTGGATTAATTTACGCAGTTTTGGTTGTGTACACAGCTCAAATTTTAATGTATTGTTTAATGCTTGGGATAACAATTGCGAATACAATTAGAATTTTGTCAATTACTTTAAAAGAAACAGATTCATTTCCTTTGGCTGTAAAATCATTTCGAATTTTGACAATGTTGATATCCCTCGGGGATGAAATTATTGAGTCCAGCCTTATCGGTTTGTTGTTTGTAGGGTCTTTCACGATAATCGTTTGCGAAGCGATTATGCTCAAACTTTATTACGAGTTTCCTTTCATTTTGTATTTATGCTTGAGCTGTACAGGTTCTCTGGTTTTTATTGTTTTAATAGCGTCAGGCGTCATGGGAGCCATTCCGTTTGAAAACGGGGAAAGGTTTAAGTTAAAGTGGAAAGGTTGTTTGAAGAAGAAAATGGATCGGGCGCAATTTAAGAGTTTTAAATCAATTGGGTTTTGCTTTGGGCCTGTTCAACCGCTACAGAGGTCAAGCATTATGAGTTTCGTAGATTCTATTGTGAACAAAATTGCAACAATTGCTTTAATTTAGGTATAATTAATTAAATTATTCTAAAGTAATTGTAGCTTAAATTGCAATTAAATTTAATAAATAATACTCTTCATTCTGGAAATCAATATCATTGCATTACATTGCATTATTTCATTTCCTAGTCATGTTTGATAAAAATAATCTTTTGCCAAGTCCATATAATCCTTTAAAACTAGAGCTTTTTACATGAGATTAAAAAATTTAACATTTTTGAAAAGGTTGTTTTATCAAATTCTTCCCTTGAGCAATATATCAAATCAAACATAACCGTTTTTAAATTACGGTTGAATATTACAAGGGTAACTAAGCCCTGACTTTACCTGGGAACCGGGAAAATGAGCCTTTCTAATGCTTGCTTGGAATCATGCATATTCTATCAAAAATTTATTGAGTTTCCAGTTTTATTTTCTGATTCTAGCGGGCTTAGGTTATATTTAAGTTCCACTTTCTCAAATGGAGTGCAAGGTTCGTATATTTTTAATAAATGTAGACATCTCGTTTGGAAACTAGTTGGAGGGGCGTGGACCTTCATGATAATTTACTTTGGATGGCCACTACTACAAATCATTTCAAACAAGACTTTCTTCTTCAATCTAGATCAAGTTTGTTTATTTATTTGTATTCTTGTAATTGGCGTAATGACTAAAATAGCTGCTTACACTACACAAAACGGAGCTGAGGAAATTTGTTACGCAATCCCACAACTTTTTAAAAAATATAATTCAATGCCTCGGGAAATTAACGATTTGTATGGAAAAGTATTGAACGCTGGGGTTTTAATTGGGTCGATTTTTGGAGTTTTTGTATTTAGTAGTTTTGCAGCAATCTTGCCGTTTTACATTGAAAATGACCCAATTCAAGTAGGTCTCCTGTTTTTCAAGAATTCTTTAAAAATTAGCTTTTTTGGGATAAAAATTGCATCAAGTTTGGCTTACGCAATTTTTGCAATGTACACAGCAATGATAATGACTGTTGCAATGTTGGAAGCGATCACTTTTGGATACGTAATTCAAAGTTTATCTTTAAATTTACCCAAAATTAAGTCCTTTCCTTTGGCACTGAAACAATACCGGAAATTGGCAATTTTGATTTTCATAGGGAATGAAATAGTAGAGGAAGCAATGGCAATTTACATATTCATGAGCTCTATTGCATTAACTGTTGGAGGCGCGACGATGATTAAATTGTATTCGGAGCTGCATTTTCTTCTGTATTTAAGCGTAAGCTCAGCAGTGCCGTTAGTGGCAGTTGTGGCGTTGGTTTTGGGGACTGTTGCGGCGACAGTTTATGAAAACGGGGAGAGATTTAAAGAGGCTTGGAAGGGATTTTGGGGAGAAAACGGGACAAGATGGAGTTGAAAGCTTGTAGGTCAATTGGGTATGGGTTTGGGCCGATAAGACCGTACCGGAGGAAAACAATGGTGGCGTTTTTTCACCATTCGGTGAATAATGTAGCGACAGTGGTTTTAATTTAAAGTGGAAATAGATTAATTAAGAAAGAAGTTAGAGAGTTTTTATAAACTTGTAAAATTGATATTTTAATGAATTAATATTCAATTAGCTCTTGGTTAGCTCAATGTAAGAAAAATCAATTGTTTTGTAATCATTTTTTAAAGTTATTTTGCTCATTCAAGCATAATTCTTAAGAAATTCTGTTGGACAAGAGATTGTCAATAAAAAATTAATATTCCTGGTTTTTTACATGTTCAATTTGCATAACTTTTATGATAATCAGTAAAATTTGCAAGGATGTTATGTTTTAGTCGCTAATATTTGTCTAATATTTCGGCGTAGTTTATGTTTTAGCTGTACTTATTAAAAAATTTAATATTTTTAAATAAATTTTTAATTCTTTTCTCTTAAATACATTGCAAGGTTAAGTAAGCTGTACATTTCCTTAATACTTTGACAAAATCAGAATAGCATTCGTAACTGCACAGAAATTTAGTCCAGATCAATTTTCAACATTTACCAAAAGTTTAAAATTTGGAAAGCAAGGATACTGTAATCACAAAAAAATGAGTGTTTCTCACGCTTGTATAAAAGCTTGTATCTTGACCCAATATTTTGCAGAATTTCCTCTAATTTTCTTAGATACTACTGGGCAACGGCTAAAACTAACAAACCATGAACGTCTTTTTAAAAAACGAACCAAAAAGTTGCTTTGGATTTTTATCGGAAACTACTGGAAACTAGTTTTTCCTGCTGCAGCACTTCTCATTCACAGAATGATATCCGAACCCGATTTCTTCCAAGACTTGGCCAAGTTTTCCATGCACGTTTTCTTAATAGCATTTGGCATACTTACTGTAACAGTTTACCACACTTTTGAGAAATGGGCGGGTGAAATTTATTACATAATTCCGCAATTAATAAAAGAGCAAAGAATGTACTGGAGGCTTTCACCACAAGTTATCCCCTTGCAGAGAAAGTTGATAGAAGTTGTTGTCCTGTCTGGTACAATAGGTTTCATCTTATTATTTGTAGTATTTGCAGCTCCAATTCCTTTTTTCATGGAGGATGATATAATTCAAGTTGTGTTGCTAAAGTTATTCCAAAACTTAATTGATTCAAAAGAAAATTTAAAATTTAAGGTGAAAGTAATTATTTCATTGTGGTTTACAATTACTTCAATGTACACATCTGTAGTTTTAGTATTCGGGGGTTTGCTTGTGATTTTATTTGGCAATATTACATCTAGTCTTTCACGTAGTTTAAATAAAATTGGAAGTTTTGACGCAGCTTTGAAATTATACTGGAAGCTTACAATGTTAATTTACTTGGGGAATCAAATAGCTGAGGTTACGGTTTGCGTTTTGTTATCCTTGGGAATTGTAGCCATTACTGTTGGGGGCTTTGCGATGATTAAATTGTATTCAAAGCTGCCAATTGTTCTTTATTTAGGCTTAAGTTGTGCTTTTCCGCTTCCGATTTTAATTGTGGTTTTTGCTGGTAGTTTTGGCGTGATTCCGTATGAATGCGGGGAAGCGTTTAGGCAGGGGTGGAAAGGTCATTTGAAGAGGAAAGTGGATAGGGTGGATTTAAAAGCTTGTAAATCAATAGGGTATTGCTTCGGACCTGTGAGACCTTTCCGGAGGTCGACAATTATGACTTTTTTGGATTGTGGGATAAATAGTGTAGCGACTGTTGTTTTACTTTAATCAAATTGTTTATGTAAAAACAGTTACTGTTAACAATTAGTTCCGTTATTATTAATAGGTGTCGTAAAGTTATCCAATGGGATAAGTTATGTAATTGCTTATGAAAATTAATAAAGATAAAGAATCATATTTGCACAATATCTTAATCGCTAAATTATGCAAGAGGGGAATTCTATGAAAGCGTCGTATTCAAGAATTATTATAAAAATATGTACTTTAATAAAATTATTTTGCACAGACTTGTAATTTTTAAATCTAATTCACATTAAAGTAATTCAACAGTTAGTTCTTTGTAAAATAATCAATTGTATAACCATCTTTGTATAAACAAGATTGTGTCCATTTAAATATTAATTTTATTAAGTTTAACATGTCAATAAAAGTTTAGACATTAGCTTTACTCGTTTTTTTTGCACGTGCTTGAATTACATGACTCTTGCGCAATAAAATATCCGTAAAGATAAGTTATGTTTTAGTACTGAAGCTAAAATTTTGCTAAAACTCCAGCGTAGTTAAAGTCTTAACTAGTTAAATATTTAATGTTATTGAGGAAAATTCTAGTCGATAGTTTTCTTACAATACCAGTACATTCCCCTGTTTGAAAATAGCCAATCAGAAAGCAATAGGCATTCTTCAACTCCACAACAGATTATTCCTCCCATTCAACTTATTTCAAGTTCCAAAAATATTCTTATCCGACAGTGCTTTAGTTTTATTTTGTGAATTTATCACACATAAATTAACCAAAAAAGTTAAATAAAATACATCGCATTTTTAAAAAATGGCTATTTCTCACGGTTGCATAAAAGCCTGTATTTTTATCCAAAATTTTGTAGAATTCCCCATAGTTTTCCTAGATACTACCGGACAACGCCTAAAACTAACAAATCAAGAAGGACTTTTAAAGAACGGCTTAAGAACAAAAAAGTTGATCTGGATTTTTATAGGAAAATACTGGAAAATAATTTTCCTTTTCACAGCTTATCTCCTACAGAGGATAATCTCAGGGAGGACTTTCTTCCAAGATTTGGACAAGGTTTCAATGCACATGTTCTTAATAGTCTTTGGATTACTTACAATTACAGTTCATCACAGTTTTGAGAAATGGGCAGGGGAAGTTTATTATTTAGTCCCGCAATTGTTAAAAGAGGAAAGGATGTACTCAAGGCTTTCGCAACAAGTAACGCCGTTGCAGAGAAAGTTAATTGAAATTGTTATCCTATCTGGAGCAATAGGTTTGATATTGATATTTGTAATATTTGCAGCTCCACTTCCGTTTTTCATGGAGGAAGATCTAGTGCAAGCGTTGTTACTAAAATTATTCCAAGACTTAATTGATTCCAAAGAAAGTTTAAAATTTAAAGTTAAAATAAT
>JAANSO010003832.1:0-10847 GCA_036507315.1 Lepidocyrtus fimetarius | reverse complement strand
TTTTGAAATCCTCCGTTAACCTCTTCATCTTTCATTTTAGGATATTCCAGAATTGTCCAGTCATCATCCCCACAGGGATCAACGTCATCGTATTTAGAAACATTTCTTGCTGGATAGCCAGACGCTTCTTTGTAGTGAATTTCGTAGTTAAGTAAATGACTTGTCAGGGTTAAATTACGACGGAAATTTTCATATCGAATTAAAACAGAGTTGTTTGTTTTCTTTTCAATTTCAACTTCTAAAATTTGAGTGTTGCATGTCACTTTGTCACCGTTTGTAATACCAATATCGATTTTATCGTCTTTTGGCTGTGTAATTCCCGACTGGGCTACAAACTCCCAGATTTTTCTCGGACATAGTTTCGAATTATAATGGAATAGTACCCGAGCATTACGATTTTCAATTGTAATTTTCCGACTACTCTTCCTCGCATCCCATAATTCCATCAAGTTCCCGTTAGATTTCACAACTAGAGCATATCTATCTTCTAGTTTCTTCCCACGTATAACTTTTAAATTTTCTAAAAAATCTAACGAAACTATGCCATTTGTATGAGTGATGACAAGATAGTCGTCAATTTCCTCGATTTTATCTAAATTTTCCTTAAGCTCTTTAACAATTGTTCCAGTTGTGGTGTTCCAACTTCTTCTAATTGAGATTTTAAGTCCCCCTTCAATCCTTGTGCATCCCGCAAGATCCCTTGCTTTCTCTATGCTGTCGACAAAAGTGCCTCGGCATGTTTTTTTACAAGCGCCTTTGCAAGGGACGCAGACAGTTCTATTTGACGCCAACTCAGTATCTTTAGGACAATCTAAAACACACATTTTCTTTCCATTTGATTCAAAAAGTTTTCCATTGAGAGGGGTTGTGGAACCTTTGGCTTTGGAAATATCAGGAAGCGCACTAATATCTGAACATTCACTTCTTGTGACACATCTTCGATGTAAATACTCGTAAAAGCCTGGGGGACACTCTTCCGTACAAGTTCCGTTAAACACAACGTGTTTACAAACATGACAATGCCGGGGTGAGTTTCCAACCGTGCAACCACCAAGGCACTGGTCACTACAACATTTCCCATGAGGTGAACAAGGTCTCCCGTTACATTCCTCTGGGCAAGTCTGTCTAAACACTTTTTGACAGTCTTGACTGCTCCAGCATAAGCGTCGTTTATCAATTGCAGATGTTGGACAATTTGCACTGCAAGTATTTGGGCACTGTTCAATTGGCTTGTTTTTTGCAATCCCATCACTAATTGACTCATTTGTAATTAAATTCCAGTCTATTGTGTCAACATAGCATAGCTGGGAATTATCTACAATCCATACACTACCCCTTTGTATATTTGTAAGTGAAGGGAGTCCAATTTCTTGCATTTGATTTCCTGAGCTAATCACTAGGGCATGTGTTTCTACAAGTTCTTGACCTCGAATTACAGCCAAGTTTGGAAATAGATTTCGCATACTTGTTAAATTATAAATTGAAAAGAGTAATAAATATCCGGTGATTTCTCTGAGATCTGGGAACGTGTACTTTGCCCAATTACTTGGGGAGTCGGAGTTTACCACGGCGATTTGCAGTGAACCTTCGATCACTTCTACAGCCTTGTAATGACTCCAGGCTTGAGGGCTCATTACGAATGTATTTCCGCTGGCAAATCCCTGTAGTCAAGTCATCCCTAGACACTCCGTGGTGAGCTTGGCCGTGTGCCCCTGGAGCTAGCCAAGGGACTGCTAGCAGGGTGGCCAGCACGAGCTGCACCCAAATCCATCCAGACATTTTTAACTGCTTTTCATCCTTCGATTTCTTCAGTTAATTCCTTCTCTTCTAACTCCATAGATTTCTCCTGTGTTTAAAAAAAGCAACTTTTTAATAAATGTTTCTCCTTAAAAACAAGTTATGTAATATTATTTCGTACCTGTTGTCACATCGCACCGACCCTTCAATTATACAGTTTAATCTCCTTCTACAGACAGCAACTATGAGGACATGCGTTAAACAAACGTCTGTTTTAAATCTGCAATAAAAAAGTAAAATAATTATTTATTAAAATATTTAATATTTTTCTGACTATTAAAATCTAAAGCCCACTTCATCTACCAAAAATTCAAACGTTGTAAATTACACGAAGTTTTAATGTCAACCGAGTGTGATGACTGAGAAAATCCTAATTAGTCAGCATTTTTCCATTTTCTTTTACATTTTTCCATCTTCACCACCAGCTTAAAATGTAAGATGATATGTAATGAACTTAAAGAAATGGTGGCTATATGAATGATAAACATCTAATACGATTTTATCATCTTATTTTCTTCATCATCATCTTCTCAGTTCCAGCTCTTTCTCAGATAGACTTTGGAACTGGATGGCAACTCATTTTTTCTCACCATCAACAAAAACCTGTTAACCACACATTTTCTCTCTATGAGTAATTATCTTATGATTTACGAAAAGTCAAACAAACTCAGATTAAAGTTTAAACCACAGTTTAAAAGATGTGGTTATGATATGAAGATGTTGACCGGAGGAATAAACAAGCTTTAGCTTAATAATATTTTTACCCTGTGATCATTTCTTTTAGTCCTTTATGAATCCTTCTACGACAACAACAGTAACAGTTTTTTGTCACGTGTTGTGTTATTTAGTTTAACTAATATCATTGACACTTATCCGGCATTTGAGAACTCTCGAGTTTTTTATAGTGTTGGATCAATAGAGTGCAAGTACCTAAAGTAAATTGTTGAAATTTCATTGGAAAAACAAAAGTTCATAAACCTACGCTTTCCCAGTAAACAAAAGAATTGCTATGCGTGTGGGTGGCGGAGTTTTAACTGAAAGACTTTTGATTTATCACCAACAGCATCACATGAAAGAGACAATTAATATATTTTATGCTCTGTTAATTAAGAATTTGAACTGTTAAGCAAATGATTTTTTTGCAAATAAAGGCATCCCACACAAGGAACAGAACTCCGGGTAGTTGAGCAATGTAAATTTTTGCAGAAATGGAAAATTGGCTAAATTTCATTATTCCAGGCTTTTCTTTCAACTCAGCTCAAGTGAAAAGTGTGGAGGAGGCTATGCTTGGTAGCATATTGATGTTTAAAGTTGACATTGTAACAACACCAACCAATGCGGAGAAAGCAAGAGAAAGTAGAAGAAAGTCTTGTTTTCCACCACCCTTCAAAATATCCATTCTAAGCCAGCTGTTGGCTGCGTGCAAAAACTAAAGTTTTATATGCCTTTCTCTTTTCACTTTTTGACATTTTCCTGAGCTCCCTCGAAAACTCCTCCAAAAACACCTACACTAGAATATTATCCTTTCATATAAGCTACTTAAATCCCACTGTGTCAATACCCGCTTTCTGGAGTTAGTTTTCATTTCGTTTTCGCAATTTTACTATTGCGAAATCCACTTTCCAAATAAAAGAGACTTTTTAAACTTGTTACATTGATTGTTTTTAGCTAATTTTATAAGCTTTTTCTAATCCCAGCCTACAAGAACCTAAAAAAAATTTCTAACTTTTTCACCATGGGCAAAAGCACAAATTTATCATTTTTTCATTGCCATTTCGCATTGATTAATAACCCACTTGTTTTTCTCTTTTTTATTGTATAAATAGTGACCTATTTAGTTACCTAAAAATCAATAAAAAGACCAATTAACTGTATTGCTTCGTGTTTTTATTTCCTACGCTGTTACTTATCAGGTTACACCTGGAAGCAAGGCTACGTGTGAGAGAAATAGCAAAATAAACTCGTGAAAAACAAAAACAGGGAAAAAGAAATAGAAGGTCGTTTAAAAATATTGATAATTACGCTAAACGCGTCGATATCGAGTGGAACACATCTAAATTACTATTGAAGCTACATTCAAATTATTTTTCAGGATGATGAATCATTAAAATAGCAATGCCAACTTCTGTAAATGACAAATGATTTTGTTTATTTTTTGTTTCTCTAAACAAACAATTCACTTGAATGACATGACGCAAAGGAAATATTCGCCGATATTTTACACTCTCTAGTTTCACTGAATTTGACCATATTTTCTGTTTTTTATTTGCTATGTAACAAAACGACATCCACTTCCGGAAACATGAATCATAAGTGTCCCGCTTGTGGCTTTTAAGATAAACACAAAACGCTGACGCACAGTACAAGGTTTTTTTCTGGGTTTAAAAATGTACATACTAATTATATAAAATTTGTTCAAAATAACACGTTGTCCAAAACTCAACAACAAACATAATTATTATTTACAACAAACCTATATGGTCACTCACGGTAGACCACGACCATGACTGTAAAAACTACGCAGTCATTTTTCTTCCATTCATTTCATAAATCTCTTTAATACTCCCCAACATCATCAACAATTTCATCAAATCTCCTAGCACAAAACGTTTTTCAGACAGATGTGTTTGGAAAAATGCTGATTAAGACTGAAAATATCCAATGATTTAGCATTAACAAAATCTTGCACAACTTTAATTTTCTTTACCTCTTTAAATTATTAACAGATCTATATAAACTTTGATAATACATCCAACAATGAAAAAATAGAACTTGCTATAACTCTTAACTAATAACGCGACACCGCACCGATATTTTGAGAAAAACACGAAAATAAGGAAGGGATAAATTTATCCACGGTATGAAACAGATTAGTAATCTACATGAGTTCAAGTTCTTCAGATGAGATGTTTTTTATAAAAAGCAAATAAACAACTTGTTCCATGCACAATAATCTATCACACATTGCAAAAAAATTACGAAAAAATAGACACGCTCTTCATACCACAAATGAAAATTGTGAATACGATACTTTTCAAATGTGTTTAACTCTGAAATCATTTTATACGCAGTTGAATTTCATAGATTTACCCACACACAATCATCTTGCCACTCAATCTGTGTAGTTTTTTCGTATAATGCAGAGTATTTTTCAAAACCTCCATGAGCTCATCATCATCATCATCAGAGCGTGTTTGTTTCTTATGTAAGGATAGAGAAAAACAAAATATTTAGTGAGGGATGTACACGTACAAGAATGAGCCACAATTTAGCCACAACTCCAGAGAGATGAGTTTACACAAAAGGGATTCTCCTCTTAAGGTTTTCAATCCTCTCTTTTGGGAATAATTTAGTTAAAATTGAAAAATCTTGTTTTTAAAGCAACCTTTTAACCGTAAGTAGAGAGTTACTTAACAAGTCGGCAAAAAATCTCATACATCTTATGCAAGTTAAACAACTCCTTTTATACATAGATGATGTGAGGAGAGGACAACAGAAATTGTATTGAACAACAGCAGGTTTAGATACTGCTTAATAATCTCGTACATACCTTCACAGTATAAGGAAATCTCTGTTATGCATTTTAAAATGAGGATATCTTTCGGTATGATTGGGATAAATACCAACATGCAAAATATACTTTTTCACTTTATCTGTGTTGTAATTATCCTGAAAAGTATCTTCAGTGTCAGATTCGATGATAAATTTGAAAAAACAGAACTTTAGAGAGCACATGAATTTTTAACAATGCGAGTGGAATTATGCGTTTTTCTGTATTGAAAAATGTAACTTGCAAGCTCTTATTTCGGCTTTTTAAGGCACTTCTAGCAAAATACAAGGAGATTAAAAATGTTGTATTAAGCCAGTTTTTTTCATTTGATTGCGTCATTTATTTTGCTAGTGGAGTCTATGGAGAAACCCTGCTCTTTTCTATTTCAACCATAATTTTAAATGCTGTATTAAAATTCGTAATTTAATATAAGCAATTGCTCATAACTTTACTGCTTCCACTTCCCCACTGGTACATTTGTAAACATTGTGAAAAAATCATGTCATAAAATAATGAAAAGATGATCGTTTGCTGTATGATAAAGTTTTGATTTATTCTGAGAGAATGAGTTTCAACTTTTTTTTGCCTGTTGAGTCAACATTGCGTGTCATTTTCAGGTACATTCCTATACAGCATGGAAAAATTCCCATTTTTCTCATTATTACTAGTTTACTGCGTAGGTAGGTATCCTATCTATGATGTTTAAAAGACACTTCCTCACAGAAGAGCTCATAACAATAACACTATTATTATCTATAAATGCCAGTAATTGTAATCATGTGATGTATTTCCCAAAATGTTTACTATTCTGGCATCCTACGCACATTCGGAAATGATGAGACTTGTTTCAACAAAATATATCACGTCATTTCCAGAATCTTTATTAATATTTACTTTTTCGATCCAGAATTAATATAAGGAATGTATATGCTAGGGATGTTTGCCAATTATTCATTGGCAATTACGGTTAGTTAGGTTTTTCATTATTTTCTTAATATCCCCAATCCAAGAGAAACCTCGGAGTGTCATTTCCCTTTAAAACAAATATTTCACTCTGTTTAGCAATCTTTCAAAAAGAAGCAGCTAGGGTGTAATATTATAGCTACTGGCTATGAAACAACCTACGTAAATCGATGAAATATCAAAGGTCGCGACCTAAGAACAAAAATTCTAATCCAATTTGCTAGAGAAATATTTTTAAAAAAAAGACTGAATTTAAATTAGAAATTTTATTTGTGATATACCGCGTAGCGAATTATTGCAAATCTGTACCTATCCTGTCTTTTTATACAGGTTGTGCAAAAAAAATCTGACAAAAGATTTTTTACTAACAAGTTGACACTTTTTTTTGGCAGAAACAGAAAATTCGCGAGATTTTGACCGGGTACTTTATACTACCAGTATGCATTTGTATTTCAAAAGTACCTAATTCTGACAGGTATCTTTTACAAGCCTCTTTTTCCTTTTGGTTAATTGCCGCTGCTTTAAATTAATTATACTTGTCGTAGACTTTATGGATACACTTCCAGTTTTCCCTAATTCATGCTGTTCAAACCTTGAAATGTGACATGAGCTCTGCATGTGGTTGGTCAAATAGTCTTTTTTTTCAGTTTACGGGAAAATACTGAAAATTTTGATTTGCTTGTGTCAGTTTTGTTCAAATATGAAGAGTAAAAAAGGTCAATTACATTTTGGTTATTTTACTGTTTCCAAAATTTCTTGAAATCTAACACGATTAATTAAATGGACTTAATTAAGGAAATCTTCCTAAGCTTAGAGTTTTCTGCCTTTTTGAATTCAGAGTTTAATTAAAGCCATGTTAGATTTTAAAGATAATTTCCTAATTTCCAACATTCTTCTCTAAATCAATTATCATCACACACGCTCTAAAGAAAATATTTGCAAATTTGAAAACCGGAATACATTTTGAAAGGCATCATCATTAGATTGTCGGCGTCTCTATTTTGTGATGCAAAAAAGAAAGCAAAATAATATGGCGGCGCTTCAACTCCTAAAAAGAAAAGCTGTTTGTATTCCGCGGAAATAATGAATGTTGATGGAAATGTGTAATGATGGTAATCACACACGTAATACAACATTTCCTTTTCTTTTTGGAAGTGAAAACTTTTTAAAAAAATAACAAAAACAACTTACAATGTACAAACGCTGTAGTTTTATCAATCTTTTTACGCCGCATGTAAATATTGTAGTACGATTTACACAATATGGCAAAATGCATTTTACAAGTACAGCATCATTAATTGCAGAAAAGGGGGATTCATTCTCTTAAAACTTCCATTGAAATCCAATTTTTTATTGTCTAAATCTTCCTTGTGGTACAAAAGCCACAGTTCTTTGAATGAAAAGAATTTATAGCGTGGTTTTGATACTAATGTGTTATCCGATCTGCTGTGATAACAATTTTTTTAGTAAAAAATGAAGAGGTTGTACAACATTCACATTTTTACATCAATTTTTTATTGTCTAAAATCTTCCTTGTGGTACAAAAGCCACAGTTCTTTGAATGAAAAGAATTTATAGCGTGGTTTTGATACTAATGTGTTATCCGATCTGCTGTGATAACAATTTTAGTTAGTTAAAAATGAAGAGGTTGTACAACATTCACATTTTTACAATCTCTGACGAGCTTTTAATTTTTTTGCTTCATTACACGTTGAAATTTTGGACTATTTTTAAAAACTTTTGTAAAACATGTGCCAATGGGTTTAATTTGCCCTTTTCTACAAAATCCATTTATGAGGCAGGTATTAAGCATTTAACCTTAATTGGATTTAAGAATCGAGGTTGCCACAAGTGCCATAAAACACTTTGTAGAAATCTTCAAGTATTTGAGCTAGACAGCCTATTAAAACGTGTACTCATTGACTCCATGGCTCATGGCTCAACCAAGGATAAAAAATTGTTTTTTGGCTTACAATACTTAGCTACAGCAATTAAAAGGTTTTATTGCTTAAAAGTTTTTGCGTTAAATCTTTTGGTTTGTTAAATGCCTTAATAAATCCACTTGGAAAAAAACTGTCAGCTTTTCTATCAGAGGGCAATTTCAGTACAGATTTATTGATTTTTTACTACAATGAAATGAAAAATTGGAATGCTTTTACGGAGAAAGTCAAACTCCCGCGAAAAAAACTCAGGGGTTCTGGAAATTAGAGAAATTTACAAATGTTTCGCAAAACGTGCTAAACTTCAAATATAAATTATGTATTATTAACCTCAACCCACATAATAATATGCTTAACTAACTACTTCACCTATCATTTTCATGATAATAATAACATAAACGATTTAATTAAAGGTTGCCCCTGATTGGTTTAACTTTTATGTGAGAACTCTACAATGAAATGAAAAATTGGAATGCTTTTACGGAGAAAGTCAAACTCCCGCGAAAAAAACTCAGGGGTTCTGGAAATTAGAGAAATTTACAATGTGCAGGTCAAAAACGTGCTAAACTTCAAATATAAATTATGTATTACCCTCAACCCACATAATAATATGCTTAACTACTTCACCTATCATTTTCATGATAATAATAACATAAACGATTTAATTAAAGGTTGCCCCTGATTGGTTTAACTTTTATGTGAGAACTCTTTCCACCTTTCTCTTATGAATGGGAACGTTGAGCAAGGAAGATTCTCAGGGTAGTTTCTTGGGAAAACACAAAACACGTCCGCACGTAATAAATTACAAATTACATAATTTCTCTACCAATTCCAGAAGAAAGTTGCAAAAATAAACAATTTTACGCAAATTAATAAAAAAAAGTTTCTCACCCTGATTTTATCCTTAATAGTTCTATTTCCGCACTTTCTTCTTAACCTTTTCAAAAAATACTGTCTCAGAGAGCGTGAGAACACCCCGAGAAATGATTTTTCATACAATTTTTTAAAACTTAACTTCCTCTCACACACAAACACTGAAGAAAATTGCAATTGCGTAACTTGTTTATTTTGACTGAATTTTCATACGCAATTTTATTATCCATTTATTTTCGAGACAATAACGCAATACCCATTAAATGGTATTGATCCACGTATTAAATTCCTTTTTGTCGGATTTCGTCAATTCCACATTAAGAAACATTCAACAAAAAAGGGGAAACAAACGAGACACTCCCGTCTCCAATAAATTTGACAATTGTAATCTGAAACATTGATTTCCTGTGACGCATTTTGAGATTGAATTTGTTTTTAAATTAAAAAAACTGTTTAAAACTTTTGTTTATGTTTTACTGAATGAACNAAAAAACTGTTTAAAACTTTTGTTTATGTTTTACTGAATGAACACTGTACACTGTTACACAAATTGTAGCGTTCTTTACGCACGATAACATAGCCTTTGAATTATTTCCTCCTTTCAAAACATAAATCCTCAGATCTAAATTTAAATTTTTCTTATGCCGCATCACTATTTTAGCAACTTCCTTTTAGCAAAAATTCACAACTCAACTCACTCTTATTCCGCTTCGTACTAAACTCCTGTACGATCTTTACTCGCTCATTTACTCGCGTAAACAACACACAACACACAAGGGATTCTTATAAAATACTAATAAGAATGGTATAAAAAGATCTAACTCTTCTCTGCTTTAAACTACAGACAACAGACTAGCACAGCTCTCAGGCATATAATCCTTCTCAATATAAACTTTATACTTTAATATACCTTTGCACGCAAAAATAACCTCTCTATAATAGATTTCTTATGCGCCTGGCTTTTTTCCTGCGTGTTCAATACTATTCCAGTCAGAGAGAATTGAGTCCAAGTACAAGAATACTATCGCCGTACTTGTCGGCCAGACACAGAGTTTTTATCCTTTTCTATCCTCTATGTTTATGTGTAAAATTGTGTGTGTGTACATTCATGAGTTTTCCTTATAGCAAAAAGGCTTAGTTTTTTTTACAAAGCTTACACATTGTGAGTAAAAACACCGTTTTAGGGGTTGGTTCACGGTTAGGTTTAGGTATGTGCCTTATACCTATTAAAGTATTTATACATAATATATGCTCCAGTCGAAAAAAACTGAAACGTAAAAGTAGTTCGCGTAGTCTCCTTCCGTCCTTCGTGAAAACAGTAAACACTGGCTTTTCAAGTCCCTTTTGGCCTTTACGACTTTCTTTCTCCGTCGTAACTTGAGCTAATGCTTGTTTTTACAACTTTGTTTAATACTTTACTCCAGCCAATTTTTTAGAAAATGAAAAAAAAATTCGGGCGGAGTAGTAGGTCGTGGACTGGACATATTTTTGGACATGCAAATCAACACGCTCATCACTGCAGTGGATTTTATTTTGTTTTTGTATAATATATCAGCATTCAGGCATTTTTTACGAGGAAAGCCATGCCAAATAAAAATGATAAAAAATAATTCTAGAAAAACAATATAGCATGACGGGTTTTCCTTATTTCGAGAAAAACAAAATGAGAACAGCAGACTGTCCCCGTCCAGTTTTCCAGTGAAATCCTAAACAATTTTCTATTA